>CM022773.1:15434471-15454471 GCA_012411365.1 Ameiurus melas | reverse complement strand
AGACCGTCACCGCTTCTGCCAGTTTTTCCTCATCTACCTGTCCATCAATCCAATAATCAACATAATCCAGAAGTTTCAAAATGGTCTCTTTTTGGTTCTTGTCCACAATTGATGTGTCTTTCACCTTGTTTCCTATTCTATAAAGTCTCTCTGTGAGTATGCTAAAGTGTTTCGACTCCACTGGTTCGGCCAGGGAGCAGTAGTCATGGTCTGCAGAAAAGGAAGTATCTCCTTGACCAGATGTTGACTCTAAGGTCATTTCCTCCAAGTCTTCCACAGTGTCCTGAGAGCTTAAATGGTCCTCAGTAGATACAGATGTATCGCTAGATAAATGACTAACTCCCACTGGTTTCTCTTGATCACTGGGTCTTGGTGGTTTCGTGTCGAGCTGGATTCCAATGTTGTACACCGAGTTCAGTTGATCATCGTCGATCCGAGATTTCCACAGATCCTGCAAAGGAGAATTATGTTGAATAAAGATTCTCAGAACGCTGCTGATATTCAAATGTATTGAACTGAAGTGCACCAGCCTTATACCATATAGCAGAGAGATCGCTGAAATGAATTTAATCCATCATTAAATTCAACTACATCACAGTGTTGAAATACGTTCACGATTGTGTTTGCATGTGTACATTTGAGACTGTCCAAATGAAAAGGACCCCGAGGTGCTACAAGACAGTTCTGAAAATCGGATCAGATATGGGAGCGGCGTTTACGTGTATGATAGCAAACATTTATTTCATGTAGCTACATGTTTATTTTACGTGATTTTATTTTAAAGATGTTCTTTCATCTTTGTTCCAGTAAAAACATTTTGATAAAATATTGTTTTAAAAACTAAGAATAACAAAAAGCTACCAATCTGTTCTGCTTTACTTAATCAATCGCTATTTGTTAACACTAGAAACATAGATTAAAAAGGGCTGGTAGATAAAGACCGTCTTGAAGGCTGCTCTAAACATCCTGTGGAAGTGTCTCTTCTTTCCTTGAGTGCTTGAGAATAAAGTCGGTTTGCTCAGAAATCATGACCTCATCCCTTCATTTGTTAGTGATAAGAAGGAAAATCCACTTAACGCATCAACTACCAATCTTTTATGGCGTCTGGTGCGTAATGGCTTATCAAAAGAGTTCTCTGTCCCACTCATCAGATCTGATATCAGTTTGTCGCTGAAAATGACTGTTTAGTGATTAGCGTAGGCAGGAATGTGTTTGTTCTTGTGTTTACTGTAATGAAAACAACTGATACTACTCGTTACTACTGATAAATTAGTGCGTCTTTCACAAAGAATTGAAACCCGAATTGGGTGTGGCCAACTTATAGTTATAGCCTTTTCTTATACGTTGGTTCTTGAAAGTTTGTGAAAACACCTGACTAATTTCACCTTCAAATTCACTGCTAATCCTTCATGTTCACATACTTTTCAACTCAGACATGTAATATTAGATCATTTTCCTTAATAAATAAATGACCAAGTGTAATATTTGTTTAATGAGGTTTTCTTTGCCTAGTTTTAGGATTTGTGTGAAAATCTGCTGCTGTTTTAGGTCATAATTATGCAGATATAAAGAAAATTCAAAAGAGTTCACAAACTTTCAAGCACCACTGTAGTTGGTTCTATTTCCTGACTGAACACTGTAAAAGCATTTCACATCGTTAATGACTTTGGACTTTCTTTGTCCCGTGAGCTTCATATCTGACCACTCGCTTGCGCCTGCATGAAAGAAAAGACCCTCAGTGCTTGGTGGGTGCCCTGTGAACCTTTCTGGCAAGGTTTCTTAAAAAATAATAATTATAAATAAATAAATAAATAAATAATAAATAATGTGCCTGTTCTTATTATCAGATTCTCAAGTACACCTCGTCAACACAGTGCCCCATTCATAACATCTGAAACCAGTAAACCAGTTCGCTTCCAATGTGGCAGTTACTAACCAGCCACTTTATTAGGAACACTCCACTGACATACTCATTCATGGACAATTGTTCATAAAATTGGAAAAAATATATATATTTTCCAAACAAAAAATTGTAATGAAACTCTTGTGTTGTCTTCTGCTGTTGTGGTCCATCCACCTCAGGGTTGGAGTGCATTTGAGATGTTTTTCTGTTCACCATGTTTGTAAAGAGTGGTTATTTGAGTTACTGTAGACTTCCTGTCAGCTTTAAACAGTCTGGCCATTCTCCTCCAATTTCTCTCAACAACAAGACATTTCCTCCTACAGAACATCACTGGATGATTTTTGTTTCTCACACCATTCTGTGTAAACTCTAGACTAGAGCATCTATCTAGTACTAACAACCACACCGCAATCAACGTCACAGAGAACACATTTCACCCCGTTCTAATGTTTGATGGAAACACCAACTGAAGCTCTTGACCTGTATCTGAATGATTTTTATAGCCCTTCACTGCTGCCATAATGCTGTCTGATTGGATAATTGCCTGACTATCCAGGACTACAGGTGTTCCTAATAAAGTGATCAGTGCATGTATGTGGTAGACGAGCCAGATGAACTCAGTTCAGCAGTTCAGGTGAAATATACACTACCTGAAACGACTCCAAGACTGACAGCTGCTCTTGTCTGGTGTAAAGCTCAAAGGCGACTCGAAAAACCCCGTGAACACCGTAGAACCACAAACTGTTACTGGAACAAGGGACTCGTAAGCCTTGGAACCTGAGGTCTGCAAATATACATCAGACAAAACAGCAGCTAATTAACAACATCCATCTGAGAATGCCGCCATTTCCGGCTGTTTAAATGAGCTCCGAGGTGAGATACCTGAGGAGAACACCAGTTTGGTCGCCAGTCCCCTTTTTGCAAACTTGGCGTGGTACCTGGGATGGTTCTCAGTGCGGATGTCCGTGTTCAGAAAGAGATCAGCTCCAAGAAACAGAGGGATCGCTGACTCCTTTACAAACCAAGGCATGAAGCTGTTAGTTGCCCAAATTTATAAAGTAGAATGTGTTACGTTCAAAAAAATAAAATAAAAACAACAATATTTATTTACCTCATTTGTACTTGGTTTGGTCACTTGAAAGGAATCGTCACCGACTAGATACAAGAATCGAATTCTCCGTTTGCCACTTTCCCAGTATGGTAAGTTGGTGACTGAGATAGACTTGGTGGTCATTGTTTTGATTTTTTTTTTCTTTCTTTAACAGGTTCTACACCCTTATACGTGATTAAACACAAAGCTGAATATCAGGTTAGAATGTTCTTTACTACATTACAAACAAGAACAGTTTCTCACGTTAGTTTTTTTTTTTTTTTAACACCCTCTAGGCTTTGGTTGAAGTGTTTTTGAAGTCTTGCAACCCAATTACGCCCAATCAGGGAATGGCTCCAGAAAGTGCACTTAATCATGTACACATCTGAAAGAATACTGTCATGAAGAACTGACTATGAAGCCACACTTCACTTCAGTGTCAGGATTGTTGACATCCTGAACTATGTGTCCTGGGTCACTGCATAAACCAGGAAAAAGAAAAGCTGCATCAAACTCCAATCTTTCCCATTATTACAGATGAATAATCAGATCTGGTGGAGAACATCAGACTTGACTTTATCTAATCCTGCTGTTTATAAACTGACTCCAGGTCTGCCTCTCTTGTACAAATCTGAGGTTTTAAGTTTAAAATCAATAAAAAATGTCCATGATTTAACGCGCATTGCATCACGGGTGCTAAAATAACGTTTTAATTGAAATATAAAAAAATATATAGGGTTAGCCCAAATAGAATAGAAAGTTGTAAAAAGCTCATATAAAAGAAAACAGCTGATACTACGCCATACGTTTATTGAACCCGGTATTGTAATTAATGCGCATGCGCGGTTGTGTTCTTCTTCGTTGTTATTTTGATTAGACGCTTTGCATCCAGTTTGTTGCAACAGCGCCTCCTTCCCGCAGATTCCCTCAATCGCCGTTGTTATATCTAGTCTACAGATCCCTCTGGAACAGCAAGGTCAATCAATTTGCTTTTGTTGTAGAAAGAAGATATTTGGGGTTAAGTTCTAAAGATGAATATGAGAAGAGAGATTAGAATTTCAGATTTATTTCCTGGTGTGTATATGTGGATGTGTTAAACGACATGACAGCAGATTTTTGTATGAGACCACCCAAACACCCACCATGTAGGTGTTTCTTGTTACCCAGGTGTGTTGTGTTAGATTGATTATTTAAACAGTAAATAGCTCTGAGTGTCTACTCTTGGTTTTAGCCTTCAGTTTCACCTGTGAAATTTGCTGCATTTGTTGTTAAAAATGTTAAGCCAACATGAAGACCAGCCAGCTGTTTATGGGAGAAAAGCAAGCCATTTTGAAGCTGGAAATCAATCAGAGGCATTGCACATTGTAATGGGCATAGCCAGTACAACAATTTGGTCTGTCCTGAAAAAGAAAACCACTGGTGTGCTGGGAAACAGACATCGAATGGGTCAGCCAAGGAAAACAACAACGGCCAATGAAAGAAACATTGTGAGAGCTGTGAAGAAAAACAACCCTAATAAACAACTGACAGTGACATCACCAATAATCTCCACAGGGCAGGGGTGAACGTATCACAATCCATGGTTCGAAGAAGACTTTGAGAGCAGAAATATTGAGAAATATATGGTATATAAGATGCAAACCACTCATCAGCAGTACGATTCAGAAAGTCAGATTGGAATTCACAAAGAAATTCAGAGATAAGCCACAAAAGTTCTGAAACCAAGATGAACCACTACTAAAGTGATGGAAAGTCCAAACATGGTGGAGGAAGTGTCATGGCTTGGGCTTGCAGGGCTGCTTCTGGAACAGGCTCACTAATATTTATTGATTATGGAACTCATTGATGATGGTAGCAGCAGAACTAATTGAGAAGTTTACAGGAACATTTTGTCTGACAAACAGAGAAATGTGTCTGAATTAATCAGGAGGAATTTCATCATGCAGCATGACAATAATCTAATACACACTGCCAACTCAACAAAGGACTTTACCAGGGGGAAAAAGTGGAAGGTTTTAGACTGGCTACATCAATCACGGATATTAGTTAGCGTTATAGTAACTCTAACAATCTAACATATTTAACAGATAGGTAACAACTCTAACAACTAAGATTACTGACTGGATCCGATATTCTTGCTTTCATTAATTCTACACATACTGACTGACCTATATGATAGACATATCTGATAACATAAATGTCTATACATGTAGCTATATTGTAGGTGTATCTAATAAATTGGCCAATATATTTAAATAAAACTAAATAGAATTAATTAACTGTGCTGTTTGGACCATGTTTCCTTTTTTCCAAGGCCTATAAGCTACTGCCATCTACAGGTGAAGTGTTTTAATTAAATGCCAATGTTGCAATTATTATTAAATTCATGTGTATTTCTATAGCATGTATAAATATACACACCAAGCACCAAAGGTGAAACTTGTCACCAAGTAAGGGAACCCATTGTCTGTGTAGTGGGATGTCAGACGGTTTTAAAACTAATATACTGCTCCTTTATATATATTTAAAATTATTTTATTTAAAGCTACCACTCAGGCCATGGTGACTCTCTCCGAGAGGACTGACGATTTTTTTCTGTTACAGGTTCGTGGCCACACCCCTGTGGTTTACAGATATTTAATGCATTGGATCTAGCCACTGTAATCAAACGGTGGTATGGGGAATTGCCAGAAGATTCCATCTCTCACAATATCTATTGGCCAAATATAATTCATGAAGGAACCCAGGGTAACTTCTAAGCAACTAAAGGCCTCTCTCACATTGGCTCATGTTAATGTTCATGAATCCACCATCAGGAGAACACTGAGCAACAATTGTGTACATGGCAGGGAGCATGTTGCAAGGAGAAAGCCACTGCTCTCCAAAAAGAACATTGCTGTCTTTCTGCAGTTTGCTAAAGACCACATGGACAAACCAGAAGGCAGTTGAAAAAATGTTTTGTGGATAGAAGAGACCACAGTAGAATTTTTTGTTTAAATTAAAAGTGTTATATTTGGAGGAAAACACTGCATTCCAACATAAGAACCTTATCCCATCTGTGAAACATGGTGGTGGTAGTGTCATGGTTTGGGTCGGTTTTGCTGCATCTGGGCCAGGACGATTTGCCATCATTGATGGAATAATGAATTCTGAATTATACCAGTGATTTCTAAAGGAAAATGTCAGGACATCTGTCTGTGAACTGAATCTCAAGACAAAGTGGGTCATGCAGCATAAAAATGACCCAAAACATACAAGTCATTCTACCAGAGAACAGCTAAAGAAGAATAACCCAATCAAGCAGTTCATGTGAGGAAACCCACCAACATCCCAGAGTTGAAGCTGTTCTGTACTGAGGAACGGTCTAAAATTCCTCCAAGCCGATGTGCAGGACTGATCAACAGTTACCGCAAACAGTTATTGCTGCACAAGGGGGTCACACCAGATACTGAAAACAAAGGTTTACATACTTTTTGGATCATTTTCCACAATAAATAAATGCCAAAGCATAATATTGTTGTCTCATTTGTTTAACTGGATTCTATTTATTTACTTTTGTAGTCCAAGAACAAAGACGACTTCTTTGTATAAGAAAGAGTGTACCATATTTTTATATGCAAATATGTAAATTAGGTCATCAGGTGACTTCTAGCGAGTTTATGTATTAGCTACTTCCCCCTGAAATGACTCAACAGCACAGCCTCTACTTTCAAATTATTCTTTGAGACAACTGTGCAGTGAGATGTTTTCCTGAGATAATTTATTCATTTGTTTAATTATGAATTAATTCATTAATTTTTGCCAGTATATTAACCTCTATATTGCCTCCTCACATCCCTACACGTCACTACTGTGCGACTTGGGAGGCGGTCCGTGCGTAGTAACCCCCCCCCCCACAACGCTCTCAGCCAATCAGCGCTCTCGCGTGCCTTCGTATTGCCCTTTGACCTCATGTGACCAAACACGGAACTAACAAACATGGAGGTGGATTTCGGCGACAGTGAGCTGTTCGAGCAGTTCGAAGCAGACGCTCCTCTCGCCAAACACATCAGGTTTACTGATGATGATGAAGAAGAAGAAGCAGCTCCGGGTCTCCGGGAGAGGATCGAGGCATGTGAGGAGACCATCACCCGGCTGAAAACGGAGAATATCCTTCATGCACCGGCGCGGTAGAGGGAGGAAGCTAAGGCTAAGCTACAAGTTAGCGCGCGCGCCAGCGAAGCCTTATGTTTGATGTTTATGTTACGTATTTATTTATGTATTTACTTGTTTATGAATGATGAAGAGTTGGGCTCGGAATGCAGCTGTGTAGCTCCGAGAGCACAGCGCTCACCGGTCTCAGTCAGCTGTAGTGCAGCTGAAGAACACCAACACCGCGGGCTAAAGCTGCAAATCCGCCCCGAGTCACTCCTAATGACTTCCACCTGCTTCCTAACTGCACTTCTCCCCAACTTTAACATTTAGACACAACCCTAAACTGTATATATATATATATATATATATATATATATATATATATATATATATATATATATATATATATATATTAGTGTATGTATGTATGTATATATATTATTGATAACTCAATAATAATAAGTAAATCTTGTGCTGCAGGAGGATATACACCAGTAATATTTAAATAATAACTGTTAAGCTTTAATGCTTTCATGTTAAAATGAAACAGTAGTACACTTTATATACAGTTGTGCCCAAAAGTTTGCATACCCCTTGCAGAATCAGCTAAATTTTAATACTGTTGACCGATCATAAAAATCCCATGCTACACCGTACATTAAGAGCCATGGGGGGTGTAAACTTTTGAACAGGATGATCGGTGTAAGTTGTTAGCATGTTGTCTTCTTGGAGACATGTGACTGTCTTATTTAGTGTCTGAAGGGTTTGTACTAAATGGGGGGGTTAAGCTCTTTAAACAAAATAACAATTTACACCGGTCATCCTGTTCAAAAGTTTACACCCCCTGGCTCTTAATGTATCGTGCTGCTTTGTTGAGCATCAGTGAACGTTTGCACCTTATTATAATAGTCGTGTACGAGTCCGTCATTCATCCTTGGTGTGAAAAGACTGATCTGAACATCATACAGTCGCTGTTGGAAAGGGGTCAAATGTGCAGAAGATGCTGGAACAGTAAAGAATGTGCAGGACCTGGAGGATTTTTCTGAAGAACAGTGGGCAGTTTAACTGCTCAGGACAAACAAGGGCCTCATGAACAGCTCTCACAAAATATAAACACAGTCACTGATCATCCAGGTAACGACACACAGTGTTAATAATCAAGCATATGGAAACTTTGGAACAGGGTAATTTTTATCAATTCAGCTCTTGTCTTGTGGACTAGATGTAAACATCTGTTATTCAGGATAGAACTAATTAGACAACATGGAATTTTTATGATCCGTCTTATTTTGTTAACAGTAGGATTCTGTAATGGGTATGCAAACTTTTGGGCACAACTGTGTGTGTGCGCGTGTGTGTGTGTGTATATATAATATAATATAAAGCACATCCTTAAACATCCCTTGGCTGTCTTTTGTTGTTGTGGTTACCTGGGACAGTTAGCCGCTGTTTGAATGAAGGCATCTTTAGGGAGTTAAACATCCTGTTTATGACGACGCTGTAGCTGTTGGAGTGTTATGGTGACTTAGTGGTTAACACGGTCGCCTCGCACCAGCTCCCTGTATATGCAGAGCTTGTCCGTTCTCCCCATGCTATGGGTGTTTCCTCCGGGTACTCCGGTTTCCGTCACCAGTCTAAAGACACGCGCCATAGGTGTTTCCAAACTGTCCATAGCACGAACGGTCTGCTACGTCAGAATACCCCTCTTATACAGCAGGTGAAAAGCAGCAGTGTGTCCGAATTCCGAGAAACACCCGGACGACCCGCCGCCAAGACGCCGCAGATCCTACTGATCAGTACGTACTATACGTATCGATGCTATAAATGGAAACGTTAGTGGCTTCCATTTCCGATGAATCATGTTTCGATCAGTGAAAATGAAAGCACTAAAATGTCTAATTATCAAAAATACCCTAAATGTTACTAGATGTTTAAAAAGAAATCAGTTTCATTAATGTAATTTACTTTGGTTTAGGCAACTTTTCTACAATCACAGGTTCTGAGGCGAGATCTTTTGTTATGTGGCAGTCATATGATATTATACATGTTTTTTTAAACTTCTTGTAATAACCGTAACGCCCTCGACACTAGTTGATGGTGATCGCCGCCATTGCCGTGTGCATTAGATAAAGCGACGCTGTCGGAGACCCCACTTTGAGAACTATGGATATAATATGAATGTAGAAATCATCCCACGTGTCGAAAAAACATGTGCAGCTGGATAGTTGTTTGTGTTTACTTCTGCTTGTAAGACTTTGAACTCTGCCTTCATTCGATGGTCGGTACATTCGGTGCTTTTTTTTATTTTATTTTTTGTACGTAAAACGTTTGCTCGTAACTGACGAATTGATCTTGATCATAATAATCGGAGTCCTCTCCTTGATGCCATAGGCTTGCTTTTCCAGATGATCCTTCTTGTTTTCCTCCTTAACCACTAGTTCACATGAGGAACTGAAGCGGAAGTTACATTTTTTGAGTCGTCCTAAGTAAGTTTCTCTGTGTTTTTCTTAGCAAGCATTTTATCGTCCTCACGGACAAGCGAATGCCTGACTGCGCGCTTATGAACTCGCTCTTATGTTCCAGGGGGATCGGCGTTGTCGATTCCAAAGTCGATGGTCCGCTCTGCCAGATTCTCTTCGGAAACAACAGCATCTCGAAGTAAGCGTTTATTTTACTTGCGCCGCTTTGTTTCCTGCTGGAACAGTGGTCGGGTTCAGGTAGGGCTGTGGCGATATGACAAGAAATATCATATCGCGAAGCTTAAGGACATTTCTACGATACACGATATATGATTTAGCTAACAAACTGTCTGCAAAACAGTAGTAAAATAAACAAAGAAGTAAACACATTAAACTGAGCTTGTGGATACCTTTCTTTAATGCCTACAAAGATAAAGATTACGTTTAAAAGAAGAAGAAAAAATGACCTCAAATCAACAGCGTTCATTCAGTATGGTTTAATTTTGTTATGATTGAGAGAGTATGAGAGACACGGAGAGAAAATACTTCACCATACCAACGATATCTCAGAAAAGTGCATCGTGCAATCGTTTATCACGATATCGATATTATATCGATATATCGCCCAGCCCTAGTCTGAGGTTTGTGCGTGTGCACGTGTGTTCAGACAGTGCCGGCAAGACATCGAAGATCACATCTTCAGTCTGATTCAGCAGCACCAGCGGAGTAATGGCCAACAAGCGTCCGTGTCACAGCCCCAGCCACAGGTACGATCCTCACGTCCTGCAATTTTTTTACTCAATAAATCAGACGCCACATTTAAACTTATTTGCTTTTATTTAGGGGTTGTTGTTTTTTTCTTCTTCACAAGATGTTCACACACAGCACTGATACTAATAATACTATCGGTTATCGTACATTATATATACTTTAGGTCATGACTCTTACCGTAACTTGATTCTTGAGTGAACACTAAACCACGGAGAGAGAGAGAGCGAAGCGTCTCAGTGCTCGCAGAACTGAACCGCACGCATCTGTGTTTTTCGAAGTATCCTTAGTGTTACAAACTCATTATCATGAGTGAGTGGTAGCTAATAACGAATCTGAAGATATTTATACGGAGATAAGTTGAGCCCCAATTTGAGAACAGCGACCTATCTCAGATCAGCGATGGCACATTTTATTAAGATCGACACTAAATGTCATTTAGCGATCCTGACCCTTTCTGGTCTCTGGACCTGCCTGGTCCATCCTGATGTGCTACCTCTGGATGGAGCTCTCAACTGAATGCTACAGTCTGGAGTTTGCTTAGGATGGTACTGCTTGGACTGCAATTACCACATGTAGTTCTACACTCAGGTCTCCTTTAGTGAACAGTGGACTAGTTCAACAAACAGACTTCATATAAAACCAGAATGAAGATCCCCGGTGTTACCCAGATGAGGATGGGGTTCCCTTCTGAGTCTGGTTCCTCTCAAGGTTTCTTCCTCTTATCATCTTAGGGAGGTTTTCCTCACCACCGTCTCGCTCAACAGGGATAAATTCACACACTTAATATCTGTATCCCGTGTTTCTGTTTCTGTGAAGCTGATTTGAGACAATGTCCATTGTTAAAACCACTATACAAGTAAAATTGAATTGAAAATGTAATTTATAACACAGATATGATTGCGTACAACTCGTTTTCACGTTTCTAATCTGAAATACCTTTTTATTATTATTTTATTTATTATTATTTTTTTTTTATTATGCACATTTCCCTTTTGCAGAACTCAAGTTTTGTCATGGAGGAAAACCATGGAGGAACAACCGCAACTTCAACAGGAAAGAACGTTCGAGATGCTTTTTGTGTGAGCGTTTCTTCTAAACCCTGCCACACACAGTTCCTCATATGAACGGGATAAGAATTTGTTTTTCTGGAACTGTTTTCTCAACAAAGCGTATGTGGGGTTTTTTCTTTTCTTTTTTCCCTCCTTTATTTTTCTGCAGGTGGTGGGTAGCGTGTTGTACTTCACCACCTTCTGTCTGGATAAACTCGGTCAGCCCCTTCTGAACGACAATCCCCAGCTTACAGAAGGCTGGGACGTTCCCAAGTATCCTTACGATCATATTTGTACGTGCTTTCTTTTGTTCCCGTGTTTTGTGTCGTGCGTGATCACTTTTTATACCTCTCAGATGTACATGTATACCTTCCTGAATGACATCTTCAAAAGGTACCAGCAGGTGTTTGCCCAGATCGTTGCTTTGGAGGGGCAGGAAGTGCAGATCAAGGAGAAGAGGTGTGTGATTCTGTTGTAGAGGCGTGTTTCTGCTGCTTTGACCTGCTCAGGACACAGTTCTGATTTTTCTGTAAAAAAAAAAAAAACCAGTGGAAAACATGTGTTTTTTTTTTCTTTGTTTTGAGTCGGTTGGTTTTCATTCTAGCTGTGGTTGTCCTTTGGGGGGGTTAGAATTACAATAAAGTACAGCGAGTACACAGTGACTAAAATTGAAATCAAAGGAAATTAACCATGGGGTAGTGCAGCAGGTGTCAACAACTGCCTCACATTTCCAGGGTTCCTGTGTCGGTCCTGAGCTCATCTTACTGTATGTTTCACATACAGACATGGGTCAAGAACTTCACATCAACATCCAGATTTGGGGGAATACGTGTGACCTCTGTGACTTTAACCCATAGCATGGTTGTTGGTCCCAGATGGGCTGGTCTGAGGATTTCAGAAACTGCTGGGATTTTCCACACACAACCAGTCTCTAGAGTTTATACAGAGTAGTGCAAAAAAACCATTGAGTGATCGATCGATAGAGAGGAAGGATTTAGGAACTCAAATAATCACTCTTTACAACCGCGGTGAGCAGAAAAGCATCTCAGCATGCACAAAACATCACGTGTTCAGGTGGATGGGCTACAACCGCAGAAGACCATCACAGGGTCCAGACCTGTCAGCCAAGAACAGGAATCTGAGGTGATCATGGCAGTTTATAGACACAAGTAGCGTTGGTCTCTCTCTCCTTTCTTCTCGTTCTTCATGTTAACAAGATAGAAACCACAGCACAGAGGCATCTGTCTTGACCATGATGGAAAGAAAACATACTAACTGTTAAACTTGGAGACTCCTTCCATTTAAGAAATATTGAATGAAATATTTCTTTACAGGAAGTTTCAGTACGGCAACAATTACACAGCTTTTTATTTTATTATATTTTTTTTAGAAGTACGCTCGTTATAGCTTTTAGATTTACGCTGCACGGGCGAATTGTTTCGAGTTCACTTGTGCAATGCCGTTTTTATTTATTTATTTTTTTTGGGGTGTTTTTTTTTCAGGCCAAAACCGTGCTGCTTTAACTGCGGCGTCGACGACCACCAACTACGAGATTGTCCAAAGGTAATGTTGATGTCAGTTTCGAACACGCCGATTGTGTCATACTGAATGGGTTTTAATAGACGGGTATTTATGAATTCATGAGAATCCTGGATTTTTTTCCCCAGCCCAAAGACATGGCACGAATCAACGCAAAGCGAAAAGAGTTTGCGCAAGTCAACCATGGCAACATTCAGAGTAACCAGCGGTACCATGCGGAGGAGTTGGAGGAGCGCTTCTTGAAGTACAAGCCAGGAGTTGTGAGGTCACTAACTGCCCCCTCCTAATATTAAGATTATAATGCCCAGTGGTAACGCATATATGCATATACAGTACATAGTACAGTATAGTCGACATTTAATGCATTATTCATTGTCTTTTTGCAGTAAGGAGCTCTTGGATGCCCTCGGCATTGTCGCTAATACTCTTCCGCCATTTATTTATCGCATGAGAGAGCTGGGATACCCACCTGGCTGGTTAAAGGAAGCCGAGATGGAAAACTCTGGCCTGATGCTCTATGACGGTAAAAGTAAGCCCCCCCTCCACCCCCTTACCAAAAAAAAGTGGTTTTTTTATTTTGTTTATGGGTTTTTTTTTGTTTGTTTGTTTTTTTTGCTTTTTTTGTTGGTTCCCCCCCCTCTCTCTCCTTGGGGGTTTGTGTGCAAGATTGATGAAACAAAACTATATATATTTTTTTATTTCTCTTCCAAGCTTCGGGAGAGGACGCTTCAAACGGCCCTAACCAAATTGTGTCCTATGACGTCTCAAAGCTAGTGGATTTCCCTGGTTTTAATGTGTCTGCACCTTCCAATGTTAGAGATGTAAGTATTTTTTTATATATATACATATATATTATTTTACAATTTTTATATTACACCTTAATAGGGGTCTCTAGGCTGTTGATACGGCTGATCTGTCAGATCTGTCTCTCGCTGTGGCAGTAAGCTCTCATTGAACCTGAAGCTACAGTGGTGTGAAAAAGTGTTTGCCCCCTTCCTCATTTCCTGTTCCTTTGCATGTTTGTCACACTTAAGTGTTTCGGAACATCAAACCAATTTAAACAATAGTCAAGGACAACACAAGTAAACACAAAATGCAATTTGTAAATGAAGGTGTTTATTATTAAAGGTGAAAAAAAATCCAAACCATCATGGCCCTGTGTGAAAAAGTGATTGCCCCCCTTGTTAAAACATACTATAACTGTGGTTGTCCACACCTGAGTTCAATTTCTCTAGCCACACCCAGGCCTGATTATTGCCACACCTGTTCACAATCAAGGCATCACTTAAATAGGAGCTGCTTGACACAGTAAGGTCCACCAGAAGATCCTTAAAAGCTACACATCATGCCGAGACCCAAAGAAATTCAGGAACAATTGAGAAAGAAAGTAATTGAGATCTATCAGTCTGGAAAGGGTTATAAAGCCATTTCCAAAGCTTTGGGAATCCAGCGAACCACAGTGAGAGCCATTATCCACAAATGGCGAAGACATGGAACAGTGGTGAACCTTCCCAGGAGTGGCGGCCGCCCAAAATTACCCCAAGAACGCGCAGCGACGACTCATCCAAGAGGTCACAAAAGACCCCACAACAACGTCCAAAGAACTGCAGGCCTCACTTGCCTCAGTTAAGGTCAGCGTTCATGCCTCCACCATCAGGAAAAGACTGGGCAAAAATGGCCTGCATGGCAGAGTTCCATGGAGAAAACCACTGCTGAGCAAAAAAACATCAAAGCTCGTCTCAATTTCTCCACAACACATCTTGATGATCCCCAAGACTTTTGGGACAACATTCTGTGGACCGATGAGACAAAAAGTGGAACTCTTTGGAAGGTGTGTGCCAAGTATATCTGGCGTAAGAAGGAACACTGCATTTCATAAAAAGAACATTATACCAACAGTAAAATATGGTGGTGGTAGTGTGATGGTCTGGGGCTGTTTTGCTGCTTCAGGACCTGGAAGACTTGCCGTGATAAAAGGAACTATGAATTCTGCTGTCTACCAAGAGATCCTGAAGGAGAATGTCCGACCATCTGTTCGTGTACTCAAGCTGAAACGAACTTGGGTTCTGCAGCAGGACAATGATCCTAAACACACCAGCAAGTCCACCACCGAATGGCTGAAGAAAAACAAAAATGAAGACTTTGGAGTGGCCTAGCCAAAGTCCTGACCTGAATCCTATTGAGATGTTGTGGTATGACCTTAAAAAGGCCGTTCATGCTCGAAAACCCTCTAATGTGACTGAATTAGGACAATTCTGCAAAGATGAGTGGGCCAAAATTCCTCCAGGACGCTGTAAAAGCCTCATTGCACGTTATCGCAAACGCTTGGTTGCAGTTATTAGGTTTAGGGGGCAATCACTTTTTCACACAGGGCCATGATGGTTTGGATTTTTTTTCACCTTTAATAATAAACACCTTCATTTACAAATTGCATTTTGTGTTTACTTGTGGTGTCCTTGACTATTGTTTAAATTGGTTTGATGTTCCGAAACACTTAAGTGTGACAAACATGCAAAGGAACAGGAAATGAGGAAGGGGGCAAACACTTTTTCACACCACTGTACATGAGTACATGAGCCTCTTCACCATGAAAAGGTCTCGGGCCATGAAGGGGTACTGCACAGAATGAAATCATGAAATGACACAAGCTGATCAAAATCTAGCTTAGAGAGTTTTTATTTCCTAGGAGTACCGATCATTTGGTTCCATCCCAATGCAGCCTCAACACTGGAAGCCAACATTTGCTGCTCAGTTGTCCGATATGTTACCGGAGGTAAACACTTTTCTTTACTGTTTCTATAACTGTTTATATTAGTCTGTATATATCTTGACCACCTGTTTGTCAACAGCCTGATTCCAAATGTATGAAAAGGTGCCACGAGCCTGAATTAACACCAGAGCAGACCAAGAAGCGGCGGTCAAATTCAGACCTCTGCTCAGATATGGACACAGACTCAGGTATGGTAAAGTTGTCTACAGTGCCTTGCAAAAGTATTCACACCCCCTTAGCATTTTCCCTATTTTGTTGCATTACAGCCTGTAATTAAATGGGTTTTAATTTGGATTACATGTAATGGATATACTCAAAATAGCCCAATTTGTGGAATAGAGGGGACGGGACTGGGATTCTAAAAAATTTAAAACGGAAAAGTGGAGCATGCATATGTATTCAACCCCTTTTCTATGAAGCCCCTAAATAAGATCTGGTGCAACCAATTACCTTCAGAATTAAAATAATCTAAAGTGTAAAGATGTTCTGAAAGGCTACAGAATCTGCAACCCCACTGAGCAAGGGGCACCATGAAGATCAAGGAGCTCGCCAAACAGGTCAGGGACAAAGTTGTGGAGAGGATCAGGGTTTGGTTTGGTCCGAAACTTTGAACATCCCACAGTGCACCATTAAATCCATTATTTAAAAATGGGATGAATATTGCACCAACAACAAAGAAAGGGCCGCCCACCAAAACCCACGGACCAGGCAAGGACCGCATTAATCAGAGAGGCAAATAAGTGACCAAGGATAAGGCTGGTCAGAATTGAAGGAAAGATGGATGGCACTAAATACAGGGAAATTCTTGAGGAAAACCTGTCTTAGTCTTCCAGAGGTTTGAGGCTGGGATGGAGGTTCATATTCTAGCAGGACAATGACCCTAAGCATACTGCTAAAGCAACACGAGTGGTTTAAGGGGAAACATTTAAATGTCTTTGAATGGCCTAGTCAAAGCCCAGACCTCAATCCAATTGAGTATCTGTGGTATGACTTCACCATCAGAACCCATCCAATTTGAAGGAGCTGGAGACTTTTGCCTGGAAGAATAGGCAACAATCCCAGTGACTAGATATGCCAAGCTTATACAGATGTACGCTGAGAGACTTGTAGCTGCAATTGCTGCAAAAGGTGACTCTACAAAGTATTGACTGTGGGGCGGGGGACGCTCAGGTTTTCTGGGTTTTTTGGTCTTATTTCTTGTTTGTTTCACAATAAATTTAGTTTTTAAAACCTTCAAAAGGCTGGTGAGTGAACAATTTGACTTTCCTGATCAGCTAAAGTGGTGCTTGAAAATTTGTGAACCCTTTAGAATTTTCGATATTTCTACATAAATGTGTCTCAAAGCAGGGGTGTCAAACGTACGGGCCAACACTGACCTACTAGGGGGTTCAATCCGGCCCGCAGGATGAATTTTGAAAGGGAAAAAATGCATAAAATACACTAACTAGAAATTTTTAATAAAATGCTATTCCTAAATTATCCGCACTGTTCTAGTCAGAGTAGAAGACATGGCACAACTCTGGAACTCCGACCGAACAGCAGGTGGTAGCAATGCTGTTTGTTATTATGGTGTAGTCTAACCTATTTTCTACTCGCCCCCGCACCCTCATTAGCCAAAATGTCTTTGTCAAAAAGGAGATAAGTGGATACTACTTTTCTCATTTTTTGACAAAGGACCAAAAGATGGCAAGTTTCAGGAGCAAAAACAAAGTAGTCTAGACAGGACTAACTCCTTTAAAATGCTGCTTCAGACACTGATTGCACTTAAAGAATACAGTTCTGTGAAAATGAATCCTTGCTGTAGTAATAGTTAAACAATGTGCAATTTAATGTTGGTCAACAGCTTCACTACAAAAGAGTTTGGTTTGGTGGAATCCTATTGTTCATGCAATGCCATAAATTTTAAAGTGCAATACTATATTTTTCAGTTCCAAATACCTGTGACGTAAAGTTTTTTGCATCTGTACAAGCACTGTGACCAGTTGTAATGCACAGATTTTGAGATGATAGTCAGAAGCAAATTGCACATGTTTGTCTTAAGAAATCTGAGGTTGTTCATGATGTTTTGTAAAAGGATATTTCATTAAATATGAAGATTTTACTAATGTCCTTATACTTCTTTGCACGAAAACAAAGGGGGAAATACATGGACTTATTGTTTTATTTATAGGTAATTATGCTATGATTTTACAGGCCAGGCCCACTTGACCTCTAATTAGGCTGTATGTAACCCCAGAACTAAAATGAGTCTGACATCCCTGACTTAAAGCATCATCAGATTTGCCCACGACTCCTAAAAGTAGACAGAGAAACCAATTAAACAAACGAGACAAAATGGTGGCGAAAGTATGTGAACATCTAGGACTAGCAGTTAATTTGAAGGTGAAATTAGAGTCAGGTGTTTTCAATCAATAGGAGTGATGATCAGGTGTGAGTGAACAGGGATCTATAAAAGGCTGCTCTTCACATGTTTGTGGAAGTGTATCAAGGTATGAACAAAGGAGATTTCTGAGGACCTCAAAAAAAGAGTTCACATGGACAAACCAGAAGGCTATTGAAAAAAAGTTTTTGTGGAGAGATGAGACCAAAATAGAATTTTTGGTTTAAATTAGAAGCATTATGTTTGGAGAAAGGAAAACACTGCATTCCAACATAAGAACCTTATTCCATCTGTGAAACATGGTGATGGTAGTGTCATGGTTTGGGCCTGTTTTGCTGCATCTGGGCCAGGACGACTTGCCATCAATTCTAAAGGAAAATGTCAGGACATCTGTCCATGAACTGAATCTCAAGACAAAGTGGGTCATGCAGCATAAAAATGACCCTAAACACATGAGTCGTTCTACCAAAGAACAGCTAAAGAAGAATAAAGTTAATGTTTTGGAATGGCCAAGTCAAAGTCCTGACCTTAATCCAATGGAGATGTTGTTGAAGGACCTGATGCAAGCGGGTCATGTGAGGAAACCCACCAACATCCAAGAGCTGAAGCTGTTCTGTATTGAGGAACGATCTAAAATTCCTCCGAGCCGATGTGCAGGACTGATCAACAGTTACCGCGAATGTTTAGCTGCAGTTATTGCTGTAGGAGATCACACCAGATACTGAAAGCAAAGGTTCACATACTTTTGTCACTCACAGATATGTAATATTGGATCATTTTCCTTAATAAATAACTGACCAAGTATAATATTTTCTTTTGTTTGTTTAATTGGGTTCTCTTTATCTACTTTTCAGACTTGTCTGAAAATCTGAGGACGTTTTAGGTCATAGTTATGCAGAAATATAGAAAATGCACCACTGTATATTTGTGGTAAGGAGAAAACTCTGTAAATGGTGTGTGTGTCTTCACAGATCATGACACTCCCAAACGAGACAGATTTGACGATTTCCAGTTTCAGCCTCCACTTCCTCCGGATTCTCCGCGCATTAGTACACCGCCACCCTTACCTCTGGGAACCCCTCCGGTCACACCCACTCCACCTCTCCCTAAAGGCACGCCCCCTCCAACACCACCCACAAATGCAGGTTCTCCAGTTCTGTCAGGTCGAAGCGGAGCAGTGGGGGAGGAGTCGGAGGATGGGCTGACATTAGAGGAGCTGGAGGAACAGCAGCGGCTGCTGTGGGCAGCGCTTGAGAGCGCCGACACTGGCAACAGTGACTCAGACACGGGGGCCACCGGCACGCCTGGCACGGGCTCACCCCACGTGACTCTGTTAACGGAGCCTGGTGCCGAGTTAGAGGAGGGGGCGCAAGAATCCGAGTCAAAGGACGAGGAGCCCTCCGACAATGACTGTGAACATTCAAGCACGCCAGCATCGCCCGTCGAAGGACACGTAAGCAGTGCTGAAGAAGACAAAAGCAGCAATGGCCAGGTCGATGACGCTTTTAACAAAGACATGGGTCCGGAGTCTTCTGATGAGCTTGTTGTTCTGGATGAGATTACTCAGGGTAACGATTCTGACCCTGAAAAGAACCAAATGAGTGAAGATGCGGAAGAAAAGGCCACGGCCGTGTCGGATGCACAAGCAGTTGAAGATAACGAAGAATCTGTTGCAAAGAAAATAACCGGTGTTCCACACCGAAGTAAGTTTGCGGAAGGTATCATTCCTTTTGAAGACACGCCGGAGTTCACGGAGGTCGCTGAGGCAACAGGGGTTTACCTAAGGATTCGAAGCTTGCTCAAAGAATCCCCTCGAAATCAGGCGAAAAACAAGAAGCTAACTTCCTGAGTTCTAGATTGTTCGTGTGTATAAATAGGGAGTACTTTCTGTGAACTGAACCTTTT
>CM022773.1:15231971-15429471 GCA_012411365.1 Ameiurus melas | reverse complement strand
TATTTTGAGAGGACAGTAAATTTACACTGTTACACAAGCTGTACACTCACTACTTTACATTGTAGCACAGTGTCATTTCTTCAGTGTTGTCACATGAAAAGATATCATCAAATATTTACACAAATGTGAGGTGTGTACTCACTTTTATGAGATACTGTATATATTCATACACACAATATATATATATATATATATATATATATATATATATATATATATATATATATACACACACATGTATATGTATGTATGTATATATATATATATATATATATATATATATATGCTATTCATATGCACACATATACTGACACCTAGATGAACACTTTACGGTTGGTTGAGTGACTGTACATCATTCCCTTCAAACACTATTGAGGTTTAAATTATGGAATATTTTGTGTATGAGCCCATGCAGTAATAAAATACATGCCAATTTTTCTATCTGATTTAAAAGCTTATTTTGGTAAATGTCAGAAATCTAAGAGGTGTGCATCATACCTGACACCCAGATGAGCACTGTACACTGGATTATATGACTGTAAGTCATTCCCTTCGAATGCTATTGAGGTTAGAAACGTGTTTAACAATGTCGTGTGTAACTTTAGAGACGGTCCCTTAATTAATCTCCCCGAATATCGAACCTCCAACATCACACCGACTTTATTCCGGTGTGGTTTTGGTGAGAATTTCTGTTCGTCTATGTATTTATTTATTAAGATACGGTGAACCTGCTGTACGTTTGGTTTACAACATTAAAACTTTTGTTCACAGCAATCGTTTAGTTTTAAACACCCCCCCACACACACAAGCACAGAGTTTTGCACTGTTTATGATTTAATATTCATATCAGAATTTAGTCGTCAATTTAGAATTCAAGTCGTCATCAAGAATAATCATAAATTCCGAATCGACTCATGACGTCATCACAGCCATAGTAACATCTTTTAATAATAATAATAATAATAATAATAATAATAATAATAATAAAAGGGGACAAACCCATTAGACTTTTGATCTCATACCACGAATAAAACCGACCACTCCCTGATGTCTGGACGTCACGGAAGCCTTTATTAGTACTGAAGTACTCTCGCACACTACTTAGTGCTCTAGCTTGCGGTTCAGGACGCAGCGTCGCCGCTCGCGCGCGTCACCGTCCCCGCGCCGCCCCTCTGAAGTTCTCCGGTTAAAACCTTCACAACTACAAGTCAGAGGGATTAATCCCGCTCGCGCGCGTAGAGCCGCCCGTTTCCTCGGGATTGAACAGGTAAATAAACGTCCTCGGGTCGGGTTTAGGCGCCTGTCGCGTTTTAAAGAGGATTGAGCTGAAATCTGATTCAGATCAAAAGGAAAAATAAATAGAAACCCTGCTAGCTTAGCTAGGTGAAGGAATTTCCCGGAAAATGCTAACCGTAGCGTGCAGGCTAGATAATGTTAGCTAGGTATCCTCTCTTACAAGTTAGCACCGCGCGCGCGTGCGCGTGGATAGACGTGGCCAAGCAGAGGGTTATCATGGGAGAAGAAGTGACATTGAGGAATGTCTGAGCTGTGTGTCAGGTCAACACACACACACTCACTCACTCACTCTCTCACTCACTCTCAGACACACTCTCTCTCTCAGACACTCTCTCTCACACACTCACTCACCCTCTCTCTCACTCTCACACACTCTCTCACTCACTCTCTCTCACTCTCACACACTCACTCTCTCACTCTCACTCACTCTCTCTCACTCTCTCTCACTCTCACACACTCACACTCTCTCTCTCACTCTCACACACTCACTCTCACACACTCACTCTCTCTCACTCTCTCTCTCTCACTCACTCACTCACTCTCTCTCTCACACTCTCTCTCACACACTCTCTCTCACACACTCTCTCTCACACACTCTCTCTCACACACTCTCACTCACTCACTCTCAGACACACTCACTCTCACACACACTCACTCTCTCACACACTCACCTCTCTCTCTCACACACACACACACACACACACTCTCTCTCACACACACACACACACACACACACACACACACACACACACAGTGCCTATGGTGCTGGACTTTCTCACCTGCTGTAAATAGAAAGCCGGTGTATATGTTTACAGTCAGAACTGTCCTGGTTCTCTAAAAGCGACTGTTTCATGGCTTTTATTTTTGCCTGTGAACTGTTTTTGCCTCATTTGTCTGACTTCTAACTGAGGCACTGAGGCAGGATACAGCTTCATGGTCCTGGTGAAGGACCCAACACTGGCAGCTTGACTTACAAAAGTGTTTTAACAACACACATCATCCCAAAGCAGCTTTACAGAAATCCAAATGGTTGGATGGTAGATTTAGATGACAAACAAACCAACCAGAGGTGACTGTTTAGGGGAGGAAAACCCCCACCCTTTATTTTGTGAAGTGGTACCACACAGCCCAACAGTTCAGTCTTACAGGAATCTCACAAGGACATGACACCAACTCCATGTTTGGGTGTTTTACAGATCTCATACGAACATAAAATAATCCTGATAATAATACATTAGAGTGTGTGTGATTCAGGAGCAGAAGCTCATCTTTACGCTTAAAGTGAGATGATGGGCCGTAAATGATGATGTGAATGATGGGCAGTAGATGATCTAGATGTTGTGGATAATGGACAGTAGATGCTGTGGATGATGGGCAGTAGATGATCTAGATGATGTGGATAATGGACAGTAGATGCTGTGGATGATGGGCAGTAGATGATCTAGATGATGTGGATAATGGACAGTAGATGCTGTGGATGATGGGCAGTAGATCTAGATGATGTGGATAATGGACAGTAGATGATCTAGATGATGTGGATAATGGACAGTAGATGCTGTGGATGATGGGCAGTAGATCTAGATGATGTGGATAATGGACAGTAGATGATCTAGATGATGTGGATAATGGACAGTAGATGCTGTGGATGATGGGCAGTAGATGATCTAGATGATGTGGATAATGGACAGTAGATGCTGTGGATGATGGGCAGTAGATCTAGATGATGTGGATAATGGACAGTAGATGCTGTGGATGATGGGCAGTAGATGATCTAGATGATGTGGATAATGGACAGTAGATGCTGTGAATGATGGGCAGTAGATGATCTAGATGATGTGGATAATGGACAGTAGATGCTGTGAATGATGGGCAGTAGATGATCTAGATGTTGTGGATAATGGACAGTAGATGCTGTGGATGATGGGCAGTAGATGATCTAGATGATGTGGATAATGGACAGTAGATGCTGTGGATGATGGGCAGTAGATGATCTAGATGATGTGGATAATGGACAGTAGATGCTGTGGATGATGGGCAGTAGATCTAGATGATGTGGATAATGGACAGTAGATGATCTAGATGATGTGGATAATGGACAGTAGATGCTGTGGATGATGGGCAGTAGATCTAGATGATGTGGATAATGGACAGTAGATGATCTAGATGATGTGGATAATGGACAGTAGATGCTGTGGATGATGGGCAGTAGATGATCTAGATGATGTGGATAATGGACAGTAGATGCTGTGGATGATGGGCAGTAGATGATCTAGATGATGTGGATAATGGACAGTAGATGCTGTGGATGATGGGCAGTAGATCTAGATGATGTGGATAATGGACAGTAGATGCTGTGGATGATGGGCAGTAGATGATCTAGATGATGTGGATGATGGGCAGTAGATGCTGTGGATGATGGGCAGTATGATCTAGATGATGTGGATAATGGACAGTAGATGCTGTGGATGATGGGCAGTAGATGATCTAGATGATGTGGATAATGGACAGTAGATGCTGTGGATGATGGGCAGTAGATGATCTAGATGATGTGGATAATGGACAGTAGATGCTGTGAATGATGGGCAGTAGATGATCTAGATGATGTGGATAATGGACAGTAGATGCTGTGAATGATGGGCAGTAGATGATCTAGATGATGTGGATAATGGACAGTAGATGCTGTGGATGATGGGCAGTAGATGATCTAGATGATGTGGATAATGGACAGTAGATGCTGTGGATGATAGGCAGGATCAGATGATGGGATAATGGACAGTAGATGATCTAGATGATGTGGATAATGGAAGTAGATGCTGTGGATGATGGGCAGTAGATGATCTAGATGATGTGGATAATGGACGTAGATGCTGTGGATGATGGCAGTAGATGATCTAGATGATGTGGATAATGGACAGTAGATGCTGTGGATGATGGGGTAGATCTAGATGATGTGGATAATGGACAGTAGATGCTGTGGATGATGGGCAGTAGATGATCTAGATGATGTGGATAATGGACAGTAGATGTGTGGATGATGGGCAGTAGATGATCTAGATGATGTGATAATGGACAGTAGATGCTGTGGATGATGGGCAGTAGATCTAGATGATGTGGATAATGGACAGTAGATGATTAGATGATGTGGATAATGAAGTAGATGCTGTGATGATGGGAGTAGATAGATGATGTGATAATGACAGTAGATGATCTAGATGATGTGGATAATGGACAGTAATGTGTGGATGATGGGCGGTAGATGATCTAGATGATGTGGATAATGGACAGTAGATGCTGTGGATGATGGGTAGATGATCTAGATGATGTGGATAATGGACAGTAGATGCTGTGATGATGGGTAGATGATCTAGATGATGTGGATAATGGACAGAGATGCTGTGGATGATGGGCAGTAGATCTAGATGATGTGGATAATGGACAGTAGATGCTGTGGATGATGGGAGTAGATGATCTAGATGATGTGATAATGACAGTAGATGCTGTGGATGATGGGGTAGATGATCTAGAGTGATGTGGATAATGGACAGTAGATGCTGTGGATGATGGGCAGTAATGATCTAGATGATGTGGATAATGGACAGTAGATGCTGTGGATGATGGGCAGTAGATGATCTAGATGATGTGGATAATGGACAGTAGATGCTGTGAATGATGGGCAGTAGATGATCTAGATGATGTGGATAATGGACAGTAGATGCTGTGAATGATGGGCAGTAGATGATCTAGATGATGTGGATAATGGACAGTAGATGCTGTGGATGATGGGCAGTAGATCTAGATGATGTGGATAATGGACAGTAGATGCTGTGGATGATGGGCAGTAGATGATCTAGATGATGTGGATAATGGACAGTAGATGCTGTGGATGATGGGCAGTAGATTCTAGATGGTGTGGATAATGGACAGTAGATGCTGTGGATGATGGGAGTAGATGATCTAGATGATGTGGATAATGGACAGTAGATGCTGTGAATGATGGGCGTAGATGATCTAGATGATGTGGATAATGGACAGTAGATGCTGTGGATGATGGGCAGTATGATTAGATGATGTGGATAATGGACAGTAGATGCTGTGAATATGAGTATAGTGATGGATAATAATAATTGTGAAATATATTAGATGATGTGGATAATGGACAGTAGATGCTGTGGTGATGGAGTAGATATAGATGATGTGATAATAATATTGTGGATGATGGGAGTAGATCTAGATGATGTGGATAATGACAGTAGATGCTGTGGATGATGCAGTAGATGATCTAGATGATGGATAATGGAAGTAATGTGTGATGATGGGAGTAGAGATCTAGATGATGTGGATAATGGACAGTAGATGTGTGATATGGGCAGTAGATGATTAGATGATGTGGATAATGGACAGTAGATGCTGTGGATGATGGGCGGTAGATGTCTAGATATGTGATAATGGACAGTAGATGCTGTGGATGATGGGCAGTAGATGTCTAGATGATGTGATAATGGACAGTAGATGCTGTGGATATGAGTAGATATCTAGATGATGTGGATAATGGACAGTAATGCATGGTGGAAAGTATAAAGTGATAAGAGTAATTATGGGAGTAGATCTAGATGATGTGTATAATGGCAGTTGTGATTGGCAGTAATTTAGATGATGTGTAATGGACAGTAATGCTGTGATTGGCAGTATTGATGGGTAATGACAGTATGTGTGGATGATGGGCGTATGTTGGGTAGGTGATGTGTGGATGGGATTGGCAGTGTGCTGTGGATGATGGGCAGTAGATGATCTAGATGATGTGGATAATGGACAGTAGATGCTGTGAATGATGGGCAGTAGATGATCTAGATGATATGGATGATCTAATCAGCATAATGGTTGCCCTCGATGGGCCACATTAACGGTATGAATGTAACAAAATACAATGTAATTTAAAATAAATTAAACTACAGCTTATTATATTGTTAAATAACTGTTACTCTATTATGTATTCAACTTACAAATATTACATTTGCATTTGCACAGATGTCAAAATAAATGTTCAGTTTGAAACCCACATTACTTGAATCAGTCGAACTATTTAAGCAAATAAAGAGCAATATTATAAACTAGTTATGATATTAACCCTTAACTTCATTCAGAACCTGATTTCTGTATGGTACGGCATATCTGCATGCTCAGAGGCAAGAACAGCTGGAACTGGCGGTGATTCAGGCCACGCGCCCGAATAAAGTTCACCGTTTTCATGACCGTGGTCATAATTTCATCCAGCTCCAGAACCTTTCCACACAGAGCTTCTTGATGGATAATCCAGTGATGCGTTATCAGGGACATGTGACAGTTGCTTTTTTTTTTTTGCAATTTCTCCTTCATTAGTCCAACCAAGCCTGTTTTTCCTCCACACAACTTTTCCCACGGCAATTTACTTTTACTTACGGACTTCTCCACTGCATCAAAAATGTCCTGGCCCGTTGTGGTCCCATGCATGACAGCTACATCCAAGAGCTCCTCAGTGACGGAGAGGTCAGGCTTCACGCCTCTTTTAAAAATGGATGGATGCGCTGTATCCATGTTGTCTGTGCTTTCATCAACAGCTAATGAAAACGCTAGACAGCTGCGTGTCTCTTCGACCAGCTGTGTTGCTAAATTTCCTGCTAATTCCTCAACTCGGTCCGTGATGATGTTTCTTAACAAACTAACATTTTGAAAAGTCTGTATCTGGTCGGGACACACCTGCTCACACACCTTCAGCATGCACTGCTTCAAAACTGCACCCTCTGAAAAAGACTTTGAAGCTCGGGCGATTTCTTCAGCCACGAAAAAACTTGCTTTCAGTGCTGTATCATTTTTGGCTGTGAGCTGTGAGCACATTCTGCTGCGACTGCAGTTTGCCTTTTAATTCTGCTACAATTCTTTGTTTTTCTTGGAGGCTAAATTTACCATACTTAGCTCCGTGTTGGGTGTCAGAATGCCGATGTAGATTGTACTCCTTCATGACTGACACCGCCTCATAACACAAGACATACTGGTTTTTCACCTTGATGTACAAACATGTATTCGTTCTCCCATCGTTCGTGAAACTGCCTTCCTTGTGCATCAATTTTTCTCTTCTTGGACATGTTGAGGTTAATTTGTCGAGATTTCCCGGGTTCCGGCATTAGGTTAGGTATTTGCAGCTGTGGCTCAAGTGGTAGAGTGGGTTGTCCACTAATCGTAGGGTTGGCGGTTCGATTCCCGGCCTGGGTGACTCCACATGCCGAAGTGTCCTTGGGCAAGACACTGAACCTCAAGTTGCTCCCGATGGCAAGCTAGCGCCTTGCATGGCAGCTCTGCTACCGTTGGTGTGTGAATGGGTGAATGAGACACAGTATAAAAGCGCTATATAAGAGCACATTTACCATTTCTCAATTCCAAATCGCCTTGAAGTGACTTTGCTGCAGATGTAGTTTGTGGCCCTCAGTATGATTTTTGATCAATAAAGTTTTATTGGTATGTTTTGGATTTCTAGCTCTAACCGCATTATTGTATTTCGTGGAAGTCTGTAATTTATTTGGGAGTTTTCATCGTCATCTGGGTACTCCAAAAGTCTTTCCAACATCAAACAGTTCTTCGTCTCGTGTCATTTAATAAACAAACGCTTTCGAATACATTTAGTATAAGTCAGGACACCAGTGGGGTTGGGATGCTTCTGTAATACCTTTTCCTAGATAACGCACTTAGGAAATGTTATTATATAATGAGGTCAATGAGGTCCTAAGTGAAATCACCAGAGTTACCAAACAGATAAGAGAGGATTCTAAAAGTTAGGTTCGTTCTGTAATACACCCACTGGCTCTCTCACTTCCTGCCATAAGGCACACTGCTGTCATGTGCCCTAATAAAGTAATAAACTGGAACCTAAACAGACATGACATCATCATCAGCGCGCTTCGCTACGGAGTTTACGTTTCTTTCTGCGTCGTCTTGCGTTAATGCCAACCGGGCCAGACTCTGGTTTGTGCAGCCAGGAATATGGACTGAACTTCAGATTGAGTTAATGCTTGAAAGCACAGCAGGAGAGCTTAGTCCTCATCCTGTATACGCTTCTCTAACACACCTGGTCATAACAATACCGTCATAAAAGTCTATAGCACACTGTCCCTCAGCATTTTGCCAGAACTTGGACAAGATTTTACTGATGGGTTCTTTGGCCCGACATCCTTTGTCGATCGGTACTGCTTACCCTGAAGCAGGCCAAAAGCTGACTCTCGTGTAATAAGTACGAGAAGCTTATCATGTGCGTTGATCAGGGTTATGGTAATGAGTCGAGTCCTTGAGTCAGGCAGGCGAATTGATTTAGCTGCAGTCTTCCTCTTCTCATGATAATGTCCCTGGCTCTGCCATCTTCAGTTTGCGCCCTTGCTCAGAAAGACCTTTAGCCGTGTGTGGCGAGGTTCACTTGTCATACACTACCGGTCTAAAGTTTGGAGACACGCGACTGAAATGTATCTCGTTTCCTTAAAAAGCTTTTGATCTGAAGCTGTATGATTAAATGTTTGAAATCGGTGTCGTATACACAAATATAATCGGGCCGTCGTATTCATTTCTTTCATTAGAAAACGAACATTTTATTTACAAAAAACAATCTTTTTAAACGGATGACTTGGAGCGAAATATTCCGATAAGTGTCCAGCGTGAGTGTGAACTCATTTAATACTGTTTAAAAAGCATCTCGGGGAAATTCCTCAAGAAATCGGGTGAGAAAAACACCAAGAATACATGTCTGGAAATTCTAGACGAAAAGGGCGTCTACTTTTGAATAAGCTAAAATATTATTATTATTTTTAAAAATAATTATATATTATAACTTATTATAAAACTTGTACATAATTCCCATAGTTCCACTTATGGTCACTTATTAAAGTTTTGACTTTATTATTATTCTAAAATGTGGAAAGGAAATAAAAATAAAGAATGAGTGTCTAAACTTTTGACCGGTGGTGTACGAGTAGACGTTATATGCGTGTGATGAGCCATCTTCAGGTGTTTTATATATGCTAGCTGCTTGTTGAAATATTGTCTATCATCCATTCAAGCTCCTTAATCTAAGTATTTAACGCACATCCTGCGAGGCCATGTCCTCGGTGCACATGCGTAGTGTGGCAGGATTCGGAAAAGAGTACAGAGCACCACGTCATCAAATGTGTACCTTATGGGCTTAGAGTCCTGTTTGAGAAGCCACTCTTGGCACAGATTATCGGAGACATCTCTCAATTTGTCCATTTGTAATTCTTCCTCCGCGATCGTCAGAACCGTTCTCTATGGGCAAAATACACCAGGATCGTACATTCAGTCAGGATTCAGGATCCGCTTTATCACATGACTACTCGTTTCACATCGTGGGACTACTCCGTTAGTGCTGTTAAAAAAAAAAAAAAATACATTTTATACGTTCGTATGTTTTACACGAATACTTATAACGGCATGCTTTACTACACTGCTTCAGTCATTAAAATGAACACAACTGCTCTTGGGTGCTTCATTATGGACACTATTTTCCTTATTAATAATAAGAGTTTAGCAGATTATTCACAAAACATGTTCCAGCAGGACGTCACCCAACATGTCAGGTGTGTTTTCCTACCCCAGCTTCCATAAGTACATCATGCATACTGTATCTTATCACACTTTTATCTCTGATTTTTGATTAGCTCTGGTCTCTGAGCTTTACAGAGTCTGGTTTTTGCATGACTTTAAACGGACTCGTTCGGTCGCCTCGAGCTGACCTTGCCTGATCTTGTTTAGCTTTTTAGGAGTGTCAGTTGCTCAAAAACTTGATTTGATGGCTTCGGTCATGCCGGATTACATACAGGAGCTCAAGTTCTTTGTGATTCGTCATAAAGCAACCCGCTGTGTGAAACCTCATCTCACAGGTGTCCAGAAATGCTTCAGAAGCATGTTCAGACTTTGAGTTTTCTTGTTGAAAATGAAGCTGGTCTGATGCTTTACATTTATTTATTTATTTATTTATTTATTTTCAGCAAGACCAAATATACTTTAGCGGTCCTCACGCCTTAGTGCTTCACCACAGTAACTCCTCCTGTGTGTGGTCTGACCCCAGAGCAGCGACAGAGCTGCCTTTCTGTACACTGAATCATACAGACCCACACAACTATGATAATGATAATTATTTATCATGTACATTAGAGCACAGTTAAATTCATTTTCTTCGCATACCCCAGCATGTCAGGAAGCTGGGGTCAAAACGCAGGTTCAGCCATGATACAACGCCCCTGGAGCAGAGAGGGTTAAGGGCCTTGTTCAAGGGCACTGGCAGAGCCTTAACTGCCAAGCCACCACTGCCCTCACTACTGCCCTAGATACAGTCTAGATTAGGGACCTCCGATCCAGCGGTGCCCAGAAGGCCCAGTACGTCCTTTCACATGTGAATTTATATGGCAGAGAACGACTGCATTCTTATTTGTTAGAGGGTGCCGTCAAATTCCAGGGCCCCAGGGTCCCAGAAACTTTCAGACTTCATAAAATTCCACAATGTGTTTTAAGAGAACATCTGCATTTATTGTTCTATCTAAAAACCGGTCACTTTTTGTCAGTCGACTTCCTGCGGTCTATTTGTGCTGATGATTTGTTTCTTCCCTTTTCACTCTCGTTACAGAATCATCACGTTTCTTAGCCCACTTCCCTTTTTTTTTTTTTTTTTTTTTTAAATTATTATTTTTTTTTTAACAGTCCCTCTTGTAAAACTGTAAACGTGGTGCTGCAAGTTCTAAGACGGAGTCAATGTTTTGTAACGAGGCAACGCCAGACGACAAGGAACAAGCAGAGGAATTATGAGTACAGCCAAGCCCAGCGGGCTCAAAGCCCCCAGCAAGATCAGTAAACCAGCTGGGACCGGGACCACCAAGACGTCTCCATCAAGTAAGTCCAATTCTCCTTTGGTATCGCAGTATGCCAGAAATTTGGCCAAAATACTTCCATCTTTTTATTTAAAAAATTTCTTAAAATGAATTCTTGCCCATTTGGCCAAGTTTTATATGGTCTTTTTTTTTCTTGTCTTTCATTTGATTAGCTGCTGCTAAAGCAGTTCCAGGTGACAAAGCGTCATCTGAGAACCAGGATGCAGCTGAAGAGTTTAAAGTTGGGGACCGAGTGTGGGTGAATGGGAATAAGCCAGGCTGTGTTCAGTTCCTGGGAGAGACCCAGTTCGCCCCGGGACAATGGGCTGGCATTGTGTTGGACGAGCCAATAGGAAAAAATGATGGTTCGGTGGCAGGAGTGCGCTACTTTCAATCTGAGCCATTGAGGGGTATTTTTACAAGACCTTCCAAGCTTTCTAGGACTGAGGGTGAAGCTAATGGAACGACAACAGCGCCTGCATCTCCAACACCCTCCCCGACGGCACCACAGACGGCACCACCAGCAGCGCTCCAGCAGCCGGCGCAGAAACCAACAAAGCTACCAATCCCACCTCGAACCTGACTTGCTCTAATTCCGAATCTGTGTCCAACCTATCAGAGGCAGGCTCAGTGAAGAAAGGAGAACGAGAGCTGAAGATGGGTGACCGTGTCCTGGTGAGAATGTTTGCTAAGTAAAATGCTGTGATGTGACCTGTCCTTCGCTAGAGTTACCGTTACCAAAGTTACACGTTTGGGATATTGAAATTTTTTTTTACTACTACTAACCGCGTATTCATTTCTGTATTAACGTTCGCTATCTATGTCGTAGGTTGGTGGTACAAAAGCTGGCGTAGTACGCTTCTTAGGGGAAACAGATTTTGCCAAAGGCGAGTGGTGTGGAGTCGAGCTGGATGAGCCTTTAGGGAAAAACGACGGCGCGGTGGCTGGAACCAGGTACACAAGTATTGGAATACAGTAATTTTTGTACTTTTTGACCTCCAAGATGTATGAGTAGCAAGCACATCTTACTCAATGTGGTTCTAGGTACTTCCAGTGTCAGCCCAAGTATGGCCTTTTTGCCCCAGTGCACAAAGTGACGCGCATCGGCTTCCCATCCACTACTCCAGCCAAGGCAAAGGCCACAGCACGGAAGGTGACCACGCCGGCAGGTTTGAAACGTAGCCCGAGCGCTTCCTCGATCAGCTCCATGAGTTCTGTGGCCTCGTCTGTGAGCGGCAAGCCCAGCCGCAGCGGTCTGGTGAGTCACGCTCGCCCTGAACCTGCTTTTACATTCATTAGACCAAGTTGTGATGTCCGGGATGAACCCATGGGCTTTCACAGAGGCGAAATTCTAGCAAACTAAAGGCCAAAAGAGATGGAAAATTTGGGTTTTGTCCAATAAACCATAAATATATTTACCTAAAATGAAAAGTACAAACAACTGATGCCTTGTGTTACTATGTGACGTAAACCTAGTGGATGTTGTTGCGGTAATAACTTTGTGAAAATATCTAATATAAATTGCGATTTTATTCACAATATACCCAGTGTTTTACGTCTCTCCCCCTTTTTTTCTTTTTCTTTTTTTTAGCTGACTGAGACGTCATCACGGTACACACGTAAGATTTCGGGTACCACCGCACTGCAAGAGGCGCTGAAGGAGAAGCAGCAGCACATCGAGCAGCTCCTTGCCGAGCGCGACCTGGAGCGGGCCGAGGTCGCTAAAGCCACCAGCCAAGTAGGAGAAGTGGAGCAGGAGCTCAGCATTCTCCGTGAAGGTCAAGAACAGGTCAGGAACTTTTACAACTGACTTAGTTAGGGTGACATTTTGGAATAAACTGGTATCTCATTTAAATAAGCTTTATTTTGATGATCCATATATTTTAGGTGCTTTCATTTCAGTATCAGTTTTTACATGTTTTTTTACATTTACGTGTACAGTATGTGGCGGAGATGGAGGCCAAAATGGATCAGCTGCGTGCCCTGGTGGAAGCTGCAGACAGGGACAAGGTGGAGCTTCTGAATCAGCTAGAGGAAGAGAGGAGGTGAGATGGACAGGTGGAAGATTCTGGATGGGGATGTAAAATGGCTTTATAAGGGATGCTGGGATGCCTACAGGCCACAATAAGTGCAGTTTACTTTTATTAATTTTATTAAATATTTATTGATGATTACAGTGTTCATTCTGATTATCCTGCTGTATAAATTTGAACGTTTAATAATATTCGTATATCGAGTCACACTGGGATAAAAGAAATTCAAATACGAGTTATATTTATGACCGTACTCGGTTTAATACCATAGTTCTCGATTTAATAACCATCAAAGAGCAGTGTAGCAATTAAGGTGAAATTTTTCTTCCTCTTCAGCTGCGTAGTGGACCTGCAGGTTTTGTGCATAACTAGATTAAGTATTTCGAGCTCTCTGTGATTCCCCAGTCGCAGCTGAAGAGAATCAGCCTCGTAGCGTGATGCTGCCACCACCATGCTTTGCCGTGGGAAACGGTCTTGTAATTTTTTGTTGTTGTTGGTTTTTTTTTGTGCCAAACGCATCATTTAGAATTATGTGCACAGAGTTCTAACTTGGTCTCATCAGGCCAGAAAGTGCTTCCGTCTATCCACCCATAGCGTGAAAAACTTGATGTTTTTGTTTATTAGATTTTTTTTTAACATATTTGGACAAGCAAACATTTGATCATCTTTGAAACAGTGCCTGTTAATAAAGTTGCTACAGAACGACAAGGAAAATGAGCGTTTTTCAATCATTTATTCAACAGAAATATCAATAGATGTGATATTCTTCTGTGGAAAAAGTAAGTACACCCTTGGCACCATCCTATTTCCCAACTTAGCAGAAATAAGTTCTTGAAGATGTTTTGCATCCCTTTGGGAGTTAGGTGTCCACCCCCCTCCCCCAATCCACATCCCCTTTGCCTCATGCCGGCCTTATGAATGCAAAAGACACTTGGACCATTTCTGTAAAGTGTATTATTTATTAAGATAAGGAACAAGAGCAGATGTCTGATTCACTGCATCTAATTAAAGCTTTTTCTCCACCAACAGAAGAGTGGAAGACCTTCAGTTTCGTGTGGAAGAAGCTTGTATTACCAAAGGAGACTTGGAGGTAAAGAGGCTGGTCGATGCGGATTACGTTCCCACTTTTGAGCAACAGCCTTTTAGTATCCGCATCTTGAGTTTTCAGATGTTGCATGCAGTCCATTGTAGGTGTGAGTTTCTGTAGTGTACTGTAGCGATGCCGAAAAAAAAAGTCCCCTCATTATTTTTCATTCCTCCTGCACCTCCTTTTCGCATTTCCTCCACACTTTCCTCTTCGGAAAAGTCGGTTGTATATATATATATTGTGTGTGTGTGTGTAATATTGAGTTAGAGGATAAATAAGTGTGTCTAAGTTATAATGTAGCAATATAGAATAAACAGTTGTAAGTAATATACATTTATAGCTTCTTTTGGACCAACACTAGCTGATCTTCTGGAACCATTAAAAGGTTTTACTTCGAACCCTGTGACAATATTTTCCTATCAGAAATGGTTTCACTTAAAATCGTTTTTGTGAGGTAACAAGCCTTAATTTTCGAAGGATCCCTTAGAGCAGCGGTCCCCAACCTTTTTTGCATCACGGACCGGTTTAATATCAGACAATATTTTCACGGACCGGCCTTTAAGGTGTGGCAGATAAATACAACAAAATAAAGTGACAGGACCGGCATAAAAACTGGGGTATTTTTAAAATATAATAAGAAATGTGAATCCAATGTGAAATTGCAACTTTGTTAGCAGCGTCCTCGTAACATCCTCTCTCCCCCCTAACTCTCTCTGGTCTCTATGGTAAGGTTTCAACGGATCACGTGACCGAGACAAGCGTCTTGACATGCGTCAAGTATGAGTCGTAGAAGGATGTAACGGAGAGAATCCGGTCATTTTTCAGATCCAGATAATAAATAAAACGGAAATAATGTAAGTTATTTATTCTTTCTGTGCGGCCCGGTACCAAATGACCCACGGACCGGTACCGGTCCGCGGACCGGGGGTTGGGGACTGCGCTGCCTTAGAGAGTCATTATGTTCTGTCTTTGGTACTTGGTACCGGTACGTTGGTTGTGAGAGTTTCATTCCTTCATTCATCCATTCATCTATATTTATCACGGTGTCCTGGTCAGGGTCACGGTCACGGTGGACTAATGACTGACTAATGGATGAATGACTGTTTTCTAACGTTTTTGTTTGTGAAGGCTACTAACGGGAAACGCAGAACTCCTCAGCTGTCTATCGTCTTGTCACGAGTCTGGCTTACTCTAACTTTACGGAACGCAGTGTCTGTGACGCACGGCTATAACAGTGAACTAAACCATCAAAGAACAGGTTCATGTTCTCGACTTTGTCTTGTTCAAGGGGAACGCACAGTAAGCTATCTGAAGCGAGCTGCCACAGGACATTTAAATGTTATTAATGTGTATTACACCGAAGACGTTGGCTGGTTTTATGACCACATGCACACTGAATAATGATGATTGTATGTTATTACATCGTTATACTTAACAACCCAGCACATTTAATGTGCAGTGCTCGATAGCTGAAACTGTGGGAACCTTGCGTAGTAGGTAAATAACGAATGTAGTGAAACCTACGCTATCATAAGTGAGTCGCAGCCTTTTTTTTTTTTTTACACCATTTTAATGCGTCGTTTTATTTGCACTTTTTTTCAGCTAGTCTTTATTCATTTTATAAATTCTAACAGAAATTTGATCAATTCTAACATTTTATGAATTTATTTTAGAAATCCTAACCTAATCAGTGTCCTCCATTTTAATGTACGTTATTACGCTAGAAGATGTTTTTATTTTAAAGCTGTCAAACCTGACCACAATATAATGTTGGTGCACTGCTTTAAGAATCTTCTAAAAAGGGCCAAGTTGTTACACTTACCTCATTCGCTATGCATAAAACACCATCTCTAATACACGATATGGCCGACAGTTTGTAGACACCTGACCATCACACCCATATGTGGTTCTTCCACACAAAGTTGGAAGGGACACCATTGTCTAGAATGTCTTTGTATGCTGTAGCATTACAATTTCCCTTCACTGGAACCGAAAGGGCCAAACCTGTTCCTGCGTGACGATACCTCTGTCCACAACGCGACCTCCATGAAAATGAATCAACGAAGTTGAAGTGGAAGATCCCTGACCTCAAGCCCACTGAACACCTTTGGGATGAACTGGAACACCGACTCCGACCTCTTCACCCAACATGAGTGTCTGATCTCACTAATGCTCTTGTAGCTGAATGAGCACTAATCCCCAAAGCCACACTCCAAAATCTAGTGGAAAGCTTTCCCAGAAGAGCGGAGGTTATTAATAGAGCGAAGGTGGGAATAAATCTGGAACAGCATGTTCAACAAGTACAAATGGATGTGATGGTCAGGTGTCTGCTCATGTTTACAAATTTCAGTTGCAAATTTCTCTAACTCTCCTGTGTGTGATATAGCGACGCAGTGCCACGCATTACTAAAAATGGCTGCGGTTCCTCCAGACGTAAATACTGACTATTGGAGTTAAAGCTTACACTGTGCACTTCAACGGAAATCGCTATTTCATTTCAAATCCCCTGAGCTGGATATTGAAAAACTGACCATCTATCTTATTCCCGAGTTTTCTTCTTACAAACTCCAAGTTGATTATTCTCCTATAACAGCATGTCTCTTTAGTATTTTATTCCTCTTATGTCATAGCAGTTTGCCAACTGTTCAATAAAGAATGACGCATCATATTTTAAAATCCGTTGATAACGTAATGGTAAGGCTTATCATCGTGAACGTACATCAAGCGGTAGTTTATTTAGCCACGACGCTCCGGTATTTTTCAAATGGAACCATCTTTATAGTTTCGTCCGAGTCCGTCCTGGTTTTCACAGAATAACTTTTGAATCGAGTCTTCGGTCACTGTGAAGGTCTCCAGGATTCTGTCCTTATTGGGTTGCCTTTGTGTTATGTTCTCGCTTCACTCACACATTTCATCCTTTCCAAAAGGCTGTTTGTGTCCTCCAATCATTTTCTACTCAACAATGTTTCTCACGCATCCTCACCTTTTAATTACTTATTTATTTTTACATTACCTGCATGTGACATCTCTCCTCACCCTGTTTTCGTTCCCTCTTCTCACCTTGTGCATTGGGCTGGCATGTGATGGTGGCACTGGTTGTGTTTTCTTCCTCTCACCCCCCCCTTCTGTACTAACAGACGCAGACCAGACGGGAGCATGCCCTCCTTAAGGAGCTCGAGCAAAGTCTGCTCTTTGAAAAGACCAAAGCTGAGAAACTCCAGAGGGAGTTAGAAGACTCTAGGGTAATGGATCTCTCTCTGTGCACGTTGATCGGGTCGCTCAGGATATTTCAGGGCCGAAACGAAGTTGTAAAGAATGCTGGCTGCTCGTTCGGTGCCTTGATTAAATCAAATGAAGAAAATTGAGCGTTCTTTAAGTTTTACAGAATTCTCTACATCGATGCATTTTAGATCGTTATTTACCTACGTATGAACCATTTTTTAAAATGCCAATCCTTTCTATAGCCATTCCTGTTCAGACCTGGGGCAAATATGTCCCTTTATATCGGATTGCATTTTTACAGACTTGTTTATTGACAATTTATTTAGTAGTTCAAATTGCGTAGTTAAAGCACATGACTATGTTTGAGGTCTGACTGGGTTCAGTCAATTTGCATTTGCTAGTTACTATAGCCTAAGCAAGTTGTCTGTTAAGATCATTTGTTTTATGAGCCTTGTGCCAGAGGAAGCATATAACAAAGCAAAATTATGTGTTTAGATTAGGAAATTCTTTCCTAGCTTTCTCCTATAATGTTTGCCCCCCCCCTCCGCCCCAACCCCCTTGCGTTCACTCATTACACTATAAACAAGATGTGGTGTAGGCTACCTACCCTCACCTAGTTAGTCTGGTTGGAACTCTTGGCAGCACTGAAATGGATCCGTGTGTTCCTTTTCCCCTGTTAGATAGTGCCCTTGAATCCTGCTTCGCTAACGAACTCGTGTTCTTGGTTTTCAAGAGATTACATATCCTTGGATACACTCCTGTTGCACACTGTTAGAAAGTGTTATTTTTTTTCTGCGAGACTACTGGTTGTCCCTGTCTTTAGGTTGCTACAGTCTCTGAGAAGTCTCGCATCCTTGAACTGGAAAGGGACCTTGCTTTGAGGGACAAGGAAGTGGCCGCCCTTCGGCAACACCTGGAGGCTGGTCCTGGACAAGGAACTTCCACTGGGGACCCGGCAGCTCCAGTCCTCCAGGAAGAGCTCGGTTTGCTTCGTACCCAGCTCTCCACTCAAGCTGCTAGCCATGGGACAGCATTAGCTGCCTTGCGTACCAAGCTGGAAGCAGAAACGGTGGCACACCGCGAGGCTTTATCTCAAATCCAGACCTCTTCTGCGCTTTTATCAAAAGATAACGAGCAGCTTCATGCCCGATTGGCAGAGGCAGAAAAGGAGAACGCGGATGTCATCGAGCTGTGGCAAGCCAAGCTAGATTCAGCCATCACGTCTCACCAGCAAGCCATGGAAGAGCTTAAGGCCTCCTCAGGTACGGGGACCGGAGACTCCAGAGAGCTTGTTAAGCTGATAGAAACTTTGGAAAGGCTAAAGTTGGAGCACAAAGGACAGCTAGAGGACAGCCTAGCTAAGCACACTGCCGAAGCCAAGAGGTGGGCACAAGATGTCGACGAGCTCCGGAAACGGCTGCATACTGTGACCGAGGAGAAGGAGCGTCTGGTGGAATCTCTCCGCACTAACCTGGAGAGCGCAGAGGATCAGCACCTGGTCGAGTTGGAGGAAGCTTTGGGCAAGTTGCACAACGCTGAGGTCCGGGTAAAAGAGCTAGAGGAGGACAACTCTAAACTGGGACACCAGGTGGAGGAGAAAGCTCGGGAGGTCCTGGAGCAAACCGCTCTAATTCAGACCCTTCGCTCTCACCAGAGCCAAGGTGACCAGGATGTCCAAAGTCTGTTAGCTCGAGTTGAGAAAGCAGAGGGTGAGGCCCGTGTGCAAGAGGGAAAGGTAGGATACTCATTTATGTTCATAGCACTTTCAAGAATTCTGGTTGGAGTTTTACTATACTCTCCCAATTAATGCTTTTATGCTGTGGCTCCAAGGTTACTGAGGTGATGTCCATGCTGAACAGCAAGCAGGAGGAACTGGATGGACTGCAGCAGAACCTGGCCTCACTGCAACAAACCAAGATCTCGTTGGAGCAAGAGCTTTCTGATTTGGTATGAGATTGGTTTGGGTGTTTCGTTTCGTATACGGCAGGGAATGTATTTCCACCTGAAAATATTCTCCATCGAATGTTATGTAAGCGTGACTCTTGGTTCTAATCGTGTGAGCTGTATCAAACGGTGGTGGACAAATCAGTAGCCGGGTACATTTTATGCCGGCTATTAGTATTTCATTTGTAATTAAATAGTGGATTATGAGTAAGTTCGTTGACCAGAAAAAGAAGGAAAACGTGCGCCGTGTCAACTGTTTCATGTGCTTGCCTTCTTACTCTGACGCACCATCGCTTTGGAATAGGGTAAATCTGGACTCATCAGACCACATGACCTTTTTCCATTACTCCACAGTCCAATCTTAATGCTACCTAGCAAATTGAAGTAACTTTTTTATCTGATTATCTCACACTGATTAGTCCTAATCCTGTAAGTTCTTGTCACATTGTGTGTGTGGAAACGCTCTTAGTTTCGCTAATAAACATAGTTGTGAGTTCTACTGGGTTTTTCATTTTTATTATTATAATTTTTTTTTATCAAGCGTTTTAAAGATCTCCGATCACGATCTTTCAAGATTTTTAAAAACATTTCATTTTTCCGACCACATTTCTCCCTCAAAGTTGATCCTTCCTGGATTTATTAATGCGTTGGACAGTTCTTAACCCTATTCCAGGGATTTCAGCCTTAATCTCCATAGTTGTTTTATTTGCTTGATTCAGGACAATAATTTGCCCCTTCTGAAACACGGTAACATCTGTTCCACGACCGTCCCACGTCTTCCGACATGGTTGTTTAAGAAATGAGAAGCGTGAAAGAATTGTTGCCTGCTGAAAATATATTAATCACTGCAGTAACAATCCAATCATAGGCTCTTAAGTATTTGCTTATTTAAATCTAAACAGCACTTTTTGGGGGGAAGTCTTTGTGCAGGTTTTTTTTCTTTCTCTAAATATATAAATTGTACCTTTTTCTGTATCTCGCTAGTTACTGTGGCTAAGTTGTTTTTGTTTTGTAGAAACAAAAAGTTACGGCGTCTTTAGACGAACAGTCGGCGTCCTCACAAGCTGTTCAGAGTAAGTGTGTTTGCTTGGATTTTTTCCGTTTCAGACGTGTACGTGTTCTGTTTTATGGTTCTAAGGATCTCTTTCCCTTCATTCCCTCTTCTCTAGTCTCTATTTTATTTCTTTTTCTAAGTAATTGAACTGAAAATCGAATGAAACAGCCATTTTTCAGTATATAGCAAGATTTAGCACGAGGCCCTGAAATACTGTAATACTACGATAATTGATTAAGTAACGATGGAAAATGATAGAATGCCAGAAGACAAAATGAAAACGAGCTTGCCGTCTGAATGTCTGTCTGCGTGTTCGATTTCTCGTCCTTCTTTAGAAGGAAAAAAAAAAGTTTTTAAATATAAACTGCACATAATAAAATGTCAATAACAATACCTCAAGATTTTCCTCGCAGCTTATCCTGTTTCTTTTCTCCAGAGTTACAGGAGGTGCTCAGTAAAAAGGAGGAACAATGTGCGTCTCTTTCCAGCGAATCCGAAAAGCTCAAGGTTCAGCTTTCTGGTACGACCGTGCAGATCTCGATCGGCTTTTCTGCTTGTCCAACAAACTGAAACGCTGTTATTAAGCTTTGTTTTTTTATACTTCTCAGGTTTGGAGGCAAAGTTGAAATCCAGTGACGAGAAGCTTGAGCAGTTAACCAAAGATAAAGCTAAGCTTGAAGACAACATCAGCGAGCTGATAAAGTCATCCGGAGACAGCTCTACTCAGCTGACCAAGATGAATGAAGATCTCACGCAGAAAGAGAGGTGAGATGGAATATACGTCCATGCACACTCACTGTATACGTCTCATTTTAACCCTTAAAGACCTAGATCGATTTTTGGGGGCGGGAAATCTGACTCTCCTGTAATATTTTTATGTTGTTGGTTTTTCCTAACCCTAATCTAGCAGTCAGAATCAAGTGCCATATATTATTTTGAATTTTCAATCACGCTCATTTAAAGTCTCGATTAAAAATTTTTTTCATCTGAGAACGGTTTACTCTAAGAATGATTCCAGAATTTTTAGAAAAACGGCAGAATTGTATTTTTATTTATTTATTTATTTATTTTAACTGTGAACTCAAACAAAACCTCCTGAAGTTTTGGATTTTTTTCTTTAGAAAGTTGGACTGAATATTTTAATCATTTATTACAATATTATTCTAGGTGTTTTTCAATGCAAAAAAAAAGGCATTATGTATGCTGACGATTTAGATGTGTAAATAAGAGATGTGTCTCTCAAATGTTCGAATGAGACAAAAACGCCCTCAAAATAGAGATCAGACAGTAAGACAGCTCCCTTTCTAGACCAAGTAACAAGGATGGGAGAAACAGATGATTATTTGCAATTGGCCCCATGAGTGACAAGTCCCCAAGAGAGAAAGATCCTCCAAACTAATTCCAAAATTTGATTGAGTGTACAACAACTGGATTAGAGGTAAAGCTAGACAGAGGTTGTGCGAATGGTAATTTAGCACACAGTAACGCCGCCGGGGAGGTGGACATGATAGACGCCCGCTCCATAAGTGTCCACACAGGGGCTGATGCACTCTCCCCCATCCAGTACAACAATGATCTTCTATTAGCTGACCAGTAGTAGTACATGAAGTTTGGGAGTGCTATCCCTCCCTTCGCTCGAGGTCTCTGCAATATAGTCCTTTTGATCCGTGGTGGCTTTTTGTTCCAGATAAAGGCCGATATCTGATTTGAAAAGAAGAATTTTGTAAGAAACACTGGGGGGGAAAAAAAAAATAAGAATTTTTAGTACATCTTTACAGTATTGATTCTGCCTCCCAAGGACAGAGGCAGGGGGTCCCACCGCTCAATATCCTGCTTCAGATTAGCTAACGGGGGCTGATAATTAGCAAGGTATAGGTCTTTATAACAATGCGTAACCCACACCCCGAGGTACTTGAATTTCTTTAGACTAATTCTGAAAGGGAATGAGTCTAGGGGTACCTGGAGTGCCCCCTCCCCAACAGGCATTCAATTCAATTCAATTCAATTTTATTTGTATAGCGTTTGGACAATTACAAGTCATTGTCTCAAAGCAGCTTTAAGAAAAAAAAAACAGGTATGAACAGTCAGAAACATCTAAAGAGAGACAAACAGGAACAGATAAACAGAGACAAACAGGTAAAAACAAATGGAATTTATCCTAACCTGAGCAAGCCACTGAGTGGCGACGGTGGCAAGGAAAAACTCCCTAAGATGTTTTTTGAGGAAGAAACCCTTGAGAGGAACCCGACTCAGAAGGGAAACCCATCCCTCATCTGGGTAACACAGATTGTGAATGTAACACAGATAATGTGAAAATGAGAAGTATGTATGGCCTTAGGAGCAGCCCCGTAGTCCCAGCAGAAGATTTGGGCTCATCCAGAGGCAGAAGGGATCTGGATCTCCAATATCTCCATAAATTCGTGTGGGGCTCGGCGAGAAAGAGAGAGAGGGAGAAAAAGATTAGGACTGTGAGGTAGTGCGATATAATCTAGTCAGGGTAAGCTTGAGTAAACAAATATGTTTTTAAGCCTAGATTTAAACACTGAGACTGTGTCTGAGTCCCGAACACTAATAGGAAGACTGTTCCATAACTGTGGGGCTCTATAAGCGAGGCTCTTCCCCTGCAGTAGACTTCACTATTCTAGGTAATATCAAATAGCCTGCATCTTTTGATCTGAGTAGGCGTGGCGGATCATATAAAACCAGAAGGTCGCTTAGATATTGTGGTGCGAGACCGTGTAGTGCTTTATAGGTTAATAAAAGTATTTTAAACTTAAGCGCGAATATTACCGGGAGCCAATGCAGTGTGGATAAGATCGGGTGATATGGTCGTATCTTCTAGTTCTAGTAAGGACTCTAGCAGCTGCATTCTGGACTAACTGGAGTTTATTTATATTCCTACTGGAACATCCAGACAGTAAGGCATTACAGTAATCTAATCTAGAGGTGACTTAATGCATGAACCAGGCATGTTAGCAATAACTGAATGTTAGTATGAGGTCAAGAGTGTGACCACCACTATGAGTAGGCCGATCCGCGTTCTGATTAATCCCTACTGAATCTAAGATGGACACGCTGTTCTCAGAGGGTCCTCCAGGTTATCAAAATGAACATTAAAATCTCCATTAATGCTTTATTTACAGACACAACCAGGTTTGATACAAAGTCTGCAAATTCACTAAGAAATTCAGTATAAGGCCCTGGGGGTCTGTAAATAACAATTAGAGGAATTGACTTATTTTTTGGCTATGGGATTTACACTGGTATAAAGAATTTCAAAGGAATTAAACTTATGACTATATTTTTGTGTGATGATTAGATTTTCACTATGGATAAGACCAATACCTCCTCCTCTACCAGTTGAACGAGGCTGATGTACATAACTGTATCCAGGAGGACTGGCTTCATTTAATGCTATGTACTCGTTTGGTTTAACCCAAGCCGTTAAACACATTAAATTACATTCCTGATCAGTAATGATGTCGTTGACAATAAGAGCCTTAGACATAAGAGATCTAACGCTTAATAGTCCTAGCTTCAGATCAAAAATGCTGGCTGTGCATTCAATTTAATTTTATGTTAATTAGGTTACGAAGGTTAGATTTCCTATTTATGTGTATAGCCAGACACAGTCTCAATAGTATTTATTACTGGTGATTGACTATTAAATGAACATTGATTAAACTGACTGTTATTGTCAGAAGATGTACTACGGTAGAGAGTCACTTGGAGTGTAGCTTGGAGATGTTCTCGGACAGCAGTTACGCCCAACGCTGCTGGGGTGCAGGCCATCAGGACGAAACAGCCTAGGCTCCCAAAACAGATTCCAGTTATTAACAAACACTAGATTCTGCTCATTACACCAAGAGACTAACCATTCATTTAAAGCGAGAAGTCTACTGAACTTTTCTGCTCCACGTCTGAATGTGGGAAGAGGTCCAGAGACAATGATCCTCGCTGTGGGTGATCTGCCTCGCACCGTCTCGATCAGGCTGGTGAAGTCCCTCTTCAGAACCTCCGTCTGCCGTAGCCTGGTGTCGTTCGTCCCGGCAGGCATCCCCAGGCATCAGTTCACTTTTTTGAATATTGACCTTATAGCCCGATATTCTACCGAAAACCTCGAGTAGGGTCATTAGTTCAGGGAAATTCTCAAGGGGCTGTGAAATGAATAATAGCATGTCATCCGCGTACACAGAAACTTTATGCCCTATCCCCGCACGCCAGATCCCCCTAGTGTCAGCATTCTGTCTTCGCGCCACAGCAAGTGGCTCCATTGCAATGGCAAATAGCAGTGGTGATAGAGGACAACCCTGTCTTGTACCCCACTGGAGCTTGAAGTAGGTGGACAAATTATTATTAGTACGAACAGCAGTCCTCGGAGACGTATATAGAAGTTTGATCCATGATATGAACCTGGGACCAAACCCAAATCCCTCCATCGTACTGAAAAGATAGCCCCACTCCACCCGGTCAAATGCCTTTTCAGCGTCCAGTGAAAGCACCAATTCTGGGGTGCCAGGGGGGAGGGGCTATAGAGGATATTGAAAAGGCATCTGATGTTGAAAAAAAGATTATCGATTCCTAATAAAACCTGTTTGGTCCGGTGATATAATGGATGGAAGAACTCCCTCCAAGCGACGTGCTATAGTTTTAGCAAGGATTTTAACATCGCTATTTAGTAAAGAAACTGGCCGGTAAGAGCTGCACTCGAGGGCTTTTGTCTTTCTTAAGGAGTAAGGAGAACTGCTTCACGCATAGTAGATGGCAGGGCTCTCAAGGAGAATGACTCCTTGAAAACCGACAATAACAAAGGGATATTAATTGGGATAACCATCCGGTCCAGGGGACCTGTCGCTCTGCATAGAGCCAATTGCTGATGCTATCTCCCCAACTGAGAGGTCCTCCTCCAGCTCTGCGGCTTCCCTTGGATCTAAGGACGGAACATGCAGGGTCTTAAAAAGTCTTCCAATGCAGAAGTGTCTACAGATGGGCCGGAGCTGTATAGTGACATATAAAAAGCTTGAAAACTGGAGTTAATTTTATGATTATCTGTGCATTTTGAGTCCTGCTCATCATATATTTCAGAGATGGTCAGCTTAGCAGTCCGCTGTCTTAGTCAGTGGGCGAGAATCCGTCCAGCCTTCTCCCCATGCTCATAAAACCCGTATTGTGATTTGGAGATAAGATACTCAGCATATTTCGTTGACAAAAGGTCAAACTCTGTCTGCAGTGACAAACGCCTCTTCCTAAAATCTGCAGAAGGTAGTTGACCTTGTGACCATGTGCCCTATCCAGCTCAAGAATTTCTTCCGCCACTTCTTTAAGACGAGCCATGTTCACTCTCTTCTGATTAGCACCGTATGAGATGACCTGACCTCGTAAATATGCCTTCAGTGACTCCCAAATCGTCAAGGAGGACATTCCAGGTGTTTGATTAATATCCAAAAAAAAAAAACAACGAAATTTCAGATGCAATAAAACTAGTAAAAACATCATCCGACAGGAGTAGAAGATTAAGTCTCCAAGGGCGGTAATTGGATTGCGTATCTGGGATGCGCATTCTCTTAGTCAAAGGGCAGTGATCTGAAATAACTATGGGTCCATAATCACATCTGTCTGAGGGGAAACATTCTTTTGTCCAAAATGAAATAGTCTATACGGGAATATATATTATGAACTGAGGAGAAAAAGGAGAAACTCCTGGAAGCAGGGTTCCGAAAACGCCATACGTCGACCACTCCGTACGACTCAAGGAAGAGCTGGATAGAACGTGCCGCCCCCGACAGGGATGAGGATCTAGGTGAGCTACGATCCAACACGGGGGGGGAGTGTACAGTTCATATCACCGCCGAGGATAAGGTAATGCGATGACATTCGGTAGGCGTGAAAAAAAAATTGTGAACAACATTGAATCATCCCAGTTTGGTGCGTGAACACTGGCCAAAATGACCGGGAGAGTATACATTTGCCCAACGACAATAACATAGCGCCCAGCGGGGTCAGCTTCCAAACTTGTCATCGTAAATGGTGTATTTCTATCAATTAATATATCTGCCCTCCTAGCCTTCGAATAAAAATTTGAATGAAATATCTGTCCTGACCACTCCCCTCCCAATCTAGCGTGGTCTGATGACCGTTGATGCGTCTCCTGATGAAACGCAATATTTATATTAAGCCGTTTCAGATGTGTAAAAACCTTCTTCCGCTTCAAAGGATAATTAAGTGCCTTGACATTCCAGCTCACGAAATTAACCATGCTACCATCCGTTCCTCTGGGAATACTGAAGTCCGTCATAATGAGAGGGGAAAAAAAGGGGGTTAGATATCTGAGCCCTGCAGGGAACCTAGAATGACCGCAGGTGGGCCACAACACAGATGTCGGGCAAATTAAACACAATAAATCACAAATTCTGGCACACCCTCCCCGTAATCCCACCCCCACCCCACCCCCCACAGCACCTATAGGAACATGGTGATCACCATACCCACCCGAAACAAATCCGCACATTCAGTGCTTGTTTGGAGGAACTCTATAGAGCCTACTGCTCAAGCTCCCACCGAACCCCTGGTATGAAAAGTAAATTGAAAAAGTGCGTCCTATCACAGTGTAGAAGCATACATCCTATCATAGCGTATATAACAGAAATTAAGACAATGGAGTTGATCATATTCCTTGTTACAGTAGAAGTCTGATCACAGTTATCATCCAATCAGAGTTCAGAGACGATGAATTAGCCGGGGCAACGTCACTCACTCAGCCCTCTACCGTAGTGATGATCATCTTCCTGACGTAGCTCATCGCTTTCTTTGCATCTATGAACTCCTTTTCCTCTCTGTTGAATGTAATACGGAGACGGGCTGGAAACAGGATGCCATACCGAACCCCCTGCAGGTTACGGAGCAACTTCCTGACCTCATTAAAGGCCGCACTGGCCTTAGCGACACTCGCGGTATAATCCGGAAAGATAGTAATCGTCTCACCGTTATGCCAGAGCGGAGTTCGAGAGCACGCCCGGCTCAGTACCTCAACGCAGTCCTGGTAGTAGTGGAGTTTGGCTATGATGGCGCGTGGTTTCCCATCCTTCCTCACAGGACCCAGGCTTCTATGAGAGCGGTCCACTAGCACATCTCTGTCAAGCTGTAGTATTTCTCTCAGTAACTCCGAGACCGATGTTGTGGAGCTGGATCCATTCGCTTCCGCTACCCTCCATCTCTCCCACTCCAGTTTGAATACCTCTGTCCTCCACCCTAGCCTATTTGAACTACCTTGATATGTTTATCGACAATGAATTCGCCTCACTTCTGCAAGTCTTCTGCTAAGTGCTACAATACATCAATGAGACAGCAAGGACTACCGTCTATCGTTTGGTTCTTTTGAAATGAATTTCTTCTCTTCTGCAAACTTTTATTGAAATTTTTTTCGAATTCCATTCACAGGAGACTGGAGGAGCTTCAGAATCAGCTTTCGGGGCAGAAGGAGTTGATCGCTCGGTCTGATGAGAGCAGGAGTCAGGAGCAGGCTCGAGCGAAGCAGGAGATGAAGGATGCCAATGAGAGACACCAGGAAGAAGTTTTCAACTTGTGTGAGAAGATCAAGCAGCTGGTAGGAGCTGATGCACGCCGTCAATTTCCCTGACTCGTAGTAGAGTTTAAGCAATGTTCTATCCCAGCGCTGTTGAATTCTCGATTCTGATTGGTCAGAAGGTTGTTGATGAATTCTTTTCGACTGCAGTGCTGACCGCAGTTCTGGCTGCAAGGTAAACACTCGACCTTGTGTTTTGCATTGCTGTGCAGGAGAAGAATGTTGAGGAGACTCAAGCTAAGGTCCACGACGCCCAGGCCTCTGGAGAGAAAGCGCTTGCCAGTGCCTTACAGAACCATGCAAAGGAGCTACAGGGTCAGGTTGAAGCAGCACAACAGCAGCGCCGCATCTCTGAGGAGAAGTGCCAGAAACTTAAAGAAGAGGTGGAGGAGCTGACGCCCTTTAAGGAAAAGGCTCAGGTGTGAAAGAATTTGAATATTACGATCGCGTGACTAATAATGGTGTAAAATTTTAGCAGTACAGAGATTACAATCTGCAGTTGTCATCATTCCACACGAGAGACATCACCTTTACACACAGCATGCAATTGATGTGTTTTCCCACCCTATTTTGATTGACAGGATATAATCGGCCCTGATCATCAGTTGTTTTTAAAATATCAGCCAATGGCCCATAGCGTGAAAAATAGCCTTTATCAGCCGATACCGATTATCGGTGCATCTCTAGTCTAGAGATAATATTTATTTTGACCTAACGGCTGAGTTATGCCTTTAACTCTGAATACGCGAGATGGCTGCCATATCCTGTGGTCATTTGAAGCATCAGTTGTGAACATCCTCAAAACTAAATGCTAGACATCTGCATTATGCAATACCATCGTTAATTGTGTGTGGCATAGCACCATGTGATACCGTGTCCACGACAGACTTAATGACTAAATGAAATCCCATACGTTTTAGACCGAGTACTAACACAAGCCATTTTTTCTTTTTATGCTTAGTGTTTGAATTTTCCAGCTTTCAAACCTACCAAAAGGTTTGTTTTGCCTAGATTCCCCGGATAGTAACATTCTTTTGAACGTAATGTAAGAGTTTTTGATTCGAGACTTGAGTGACAACAAAAGCTCTCGCTCCACACCCACAAGAGACAAACTACAAGTGACTGGAGTGATTTGACGCTCACTAGTGTGAACTTGGGTTAGAAGGAATGATGATCATAATACACAGTAAGTACATCAGGTGTATTCTCATGCACTAGGTCCTCTTTTGCTGGTTTAGATTTTAATACTTATCTTTTTCTGAATTTACAGTTCTTATTGTCATGGCAACTCTTGTATCACTTCCCATTGACTCTGACCTCCTAGGGTTAAGGAATATCTGCTGTGATCCATTTCTTCCATGGATCATTGTGAGATTATTTATTGTTCAGAATTAATTTTTAAAACCCCCGTTTTGTTCAGGTTTGTTACGGTGTAAACGGTGGTCCTGTTAAGTTGTTTGGATTGTGGATTGGCTGGAGCTGTATATGCATTGGTACTGGCATTGTATTGGTGAAAAAGTGCAATGTTTGAGCCACTCATCCCATCTTAGGGTTTTCAGGTCACTGCTTCGGCTGTGTGGGTTGTCACCATGCATGTTCTATCGAATTCCTTGGTTTTTCAGTCTCCAGATTCACCTTTTCACTCCTGATAGCACTGTAACATGGGGTTACAACTTCTGCTCACCACTTACTTGGTTTGTTACTCTGTTACTAGCTACTTGCTTCTTTCCACAGTGTGACGTGAGTTTGATTTTTATTTTCCTTTATCCACTAACCTAGATCGGAATAATAGGGTGAAGTCAGGTGAATATGGAAATAAAGAGATAAAGAAAAACGGCATAGTGAGCATCTTAACATTTAGTTAACATGAGTTACGATTTGCCTTTATAATTAAAAAAAATACAAAAAAGTGCTGATTTGCTAAATCTGTTTGTCTGATAAAATAAGGATTTTCAGTAACTGGTCCATCTGAGAATTTAAAGACTTACAATTTAAGGGTGTGTACTGTAGGTCCGTAAGCATTAATATTGTGTAATTAAAGTTGCATTGTTATGCAGAATGATGGTTGCTCACTTTAGCTACGTGGCACATTTTATAGTAATAGGTCTGATTCGGAAGGGGGATAACGGACACTTAAATAGCCAGTGCAATTTATTTCTTATTAACAGAATAATAGATACTAAAAACATACTAAATAACATCCCACATCATATGCAGAATTGGTTTTAAGAGTTACAATCTATCCTAACACAGCCATGTTCACCAAAATTAGTACTCTTCACACACAAGTATGTTCATGTTGATTAAATTCATCTTGACACTATATATGTTCCTCATTTTAATTTATACATGCATATTGTTGGAGATAACGTATGCCATGTGATGTTGCTTGTTTTCCCCTGTTTCCTTTGATGTTGTGTTTTTTCCATCAACATAACCTTCTCCCTTTCTTTTTCCCCCCCTACCTCATTCAGTCTCTCACTACTGAATTGGCTTGTTCCATGCAAGGGGCTGAGAAGCTTGCTTCTGAGGTTGGCGAGCTAAGGTTGTTGTCTGAGCGTCTGTCTAAGGAAAAGGACGATGTTCGTGCTCAGAAGGAAAATGCGGAAAAGCAAATTGTAGAATATGGCACGAAGATCTCTAGCCTGGAGGAGGTTCGGAAGGATCTCTCATCAAAAAATGATGAGCTAAAAGCATCTAATGAGCAAGTAACCAAGGAACTTAAGGAACTGTGTTCCACCAATCAGCAGCTGCAAGAAGAAAAGTCCTCTCTCAACAGTGAGAAAGAACTGCTTTCCAAAGATGTACAGAATTTAATACGAGTCCAGGAAGAAATGAAAGCTGAGAATGCAAGCCTGAAGGAGACTAAAGCACAGCAAATTATTCAAATCGAAGATCTTGAAAAGCATAAAGAGGAACAACAAGAAGTCCTACTGAAATATCAGCAGGAGCTTCAGCATCATGAGAAAAATAGTGCCAAGCTGACCCAAGAGCACACCAAGGCTTGTGAGCTTAGGGATAAGTTTCAGGAGGAGCTTAGATCCTGCCAGGAGGAGCTGCAGTCCACTCGATTGCTGTGTGCACAAAACAAAGAGCTTCAATCAAAGCTGCAGGCTGAAAAAGAGGAGCTCTTTGCTAGGAATGCTACGTTGCAGGCAGAAACCGAACTTCTCCATAATGAGAATGAAAAGCTGGGGTCAGATCTCAAAACTGCCGTTTCCGATATGGAGTCTCTTGCGGCTGAAAAATCAGAACTTCAGAATCAACTCGATGCCGTGAAGACAAAACTAGAGCAGTTCAGCAGGGACAATGCTGAGCTCCAGGCCTCCAAGAACAGCTTTGCCAGAATGTTTGAGGAAATCAAAACTAGCAGGGAAGTCACAGACTCCGAGAGGCTTTTACTCATGGAAGAGAAGGAAAACCTTCTTGAAACCCAGAGGAAACTGTCCTCTGAAAAGCAGGAGCTTACTAAACAAATAGAAGGCCTGGTTGAAAAATTGCGTCTCAGTACAGAAGAAGCCAGAGCTGCCAAAGAGAAGATCCAGCTTGATACAGCAGCTTTTGCTCAGGAGAAGCAAACGATTAACGCAAAGCTTTCAGAGGCCGACAAGATTCTTCAAGCCCTTGAACAGGAAAAAATCACCCTAAAATCTGCTCTCGAAAAGCAAAATAATGAACAGCAGCACTTGGAACAAGAATTGAGCAGTTTGAAGAAGAAGTACGAAGAGGAAAAGGCTTCTGTCTTAGCAGAGAAAAAGCAATTGGAAGCTGACCTATTAAGTGAAAAGAACAGTCTGAAATCAGAGCTGGACAAAATGAAGCAGATAAACGAGCAGATGGATTCAGAGAAGGTGAAACTGCAGCGAGATCATGATGATTTGCAGAATCTTCTGCAGAAAAAGAACTCTGATGTAGAATCTCTAGAGAAGTCCAGTGTCAGCTTAACTGAACAAAACCAGAAATTAAAGCTCAACTTGGATCACATGAAGGAGGAATATACACAAAATGCTGATACCTTTGAAAAGGAGAAGATTTCCCTGAACAGCGCGATAGAGGAGCTCAAGAAGACAAACAGCGATCTGCTCCAGAAAGTTGAACATCTCTCAGATCAGAACAGGTCACTCTCTGACGCTAAGAACACCTTGGAAGCTCAACAACAAGCATTAGAAATGGATAAGAATGAATTCTCTGTTGTTAAGGAAAACCTTTGTAAAAAAGTCGAGGAACTGATGAATAAGGTCTCCGAATCTGAAAAAGAGAGAGCCAGCCTTTTGGAGGACAAGTCCAAGCTTGATGGTGATCTTGTGGCCATCAGGACAGAAAAAGAGAAGACCGAAATGGAACAAGAATTGCTTAGCAACAAAGTAGAGCAGTTATGGAATTCTTTAAATGACATGTGTTTGGAGAGGATAACAAATTTGCAAAACCTTAACCAGACTTCGGCTTCCAGTTGTCAAAAAGTTGAAGAGATATTCGGTGCACTTCAGAAGGTCAGTGAAGAGAAAACCTCTCTTGCCAAAGAAATCGAGCTTATAAAGTCCCAGCAAAAGAGGAGTGATGAAGACCGATCAGATATGGCTGTTGCGAAGGAGGTTCTCGCTTCCAAATTGGCAGAACTGGAGAAGACCACCGCGGGCCTTGTTAAGGAGAAGACTGACATCCTGGAATCACGTGTATCTCTGGAAAGGGAAGTTCTGTCTTTTCGTCAAAGTGTGGAAACTGGTGACAAGAAGTGCTCCGAATATCTAATTAAAATTGAAGAACTGAAAAAATCACAGCTCGAGTTGGAAGCAAAGTTACAAAACCTTCATAATGACAACGTTAAGCTGCAGGAGCATCGGCAAGCTGCTGAAAAGCAGGTGATTCTTTTATCCAAAGCCAAGGACGAGATAGTCTCCAGCCTGGCTGCAGTGCAAGCTGAGAGGGACGCTCTGCAGACGGAAAAGGAGGAGGCCAGCGTTATGGTGACTGAACTTGAGGCCCAAAATAAAAGTGCTCTAGCAAAGCAGCTTGAGGTATTCTGCAACTAAATTCAGGCTCCTCAGACCTAGTGTTGCACTTCTGTAATTGAATTGCTTCCTGCACACTAACAGGCTTGCCTTGCTTTTGCCAATCTAACCTCACCCTCAGTTGTTCTCCTTAACATGCACGTTGCTAACTGACTTTAATTGTCCGGTAACTGCAAGTAGGTCAACCAACCACGTCATTGTACTGGGGCTGAATCGGGTTATCTCATGGACGAGTTCAAGACAAATCTGTAACAGAGCCAAGCACATTCTTAGCACGTTCTTCTAAACATGTTGAAGGGCGGAGAAGAATGTCGGCACAAAATTGATAGAATCCTTTCCACTGGTTATAAATTGAGATATTTAGCAAGGAGAAGTGACTAGAGGTCGACTGATAGTGGATTTTACCGATACCAATGATAAAGATAACCAATTAATCAACTGATAGTTTTAAAAATTTAATACAAAATAAAATATGTTGCTGAACTTTATTACAACAATAAACAGTACTGACTGTACCATTAAATTATGTACTATACATTTTTAAATTAAATAAATATGAATATAAACTATTCATAAATATTAAAGTAAATAAAAGATATACATCCCAACTGAACCAAAAAGCAGCACTCTAAATAATAAATAAACACGGAGATGCCCAAAATAATAATAATTAAAAAAAAAAAACACTTTAAATAACACGGACAGAATTTCAGTGGTTGTTTTTATTTTGCCTCTAGAGGCCGCTCTCGTACTGTATAACGACGGCAGACCCTTCTCAGTTGCTCCTGCGAACTGAAAAAAAACTCTATTAAAAACTTGATAACCGATAGTTCCAGCCATCAGTTATTGGTGCCGATACTCCTTTTTATAGTTAATACAGGGCGGTGTCAAGGACAAGAAAACATTCATATTGCATTAATGTTGTACTATATAATTTGTTAAATTCAACCGAAGGTATAACATCTACAGATGCCATCTACAGCAGCATCATTCAACACGGAAGACACGTTTCTGCTTTCTTAGTGAAAGTAGTGGTCAGACCAAACGGGAATCAAATTCACCCAGTGGAAAAGCCAGTTCACCGAGCGAGAAAGGACGCAGGCCATGAAAGACATTTGTGCAGAGGCTTTTAATCGGTTACTTTTGCGTTGCGCAATTTTTGTCTAGGTCATTTGCGACCTGTGAATATTCAGAAACCTCAGTCTTGTGAGCCGATGGAAAACAGGGAGGAGGACTGTGGCCTCTTGTCGGTTTAAAAAAAAGCTGCTTGTTATTAAGTAGTGATCACAACTGACTGACTGCCTCGCTGTTTTGTTATTGTTTAAGTTTGAAAGAATAAAAAAATAATAATTTAACTAAAGAAATTATTAATTACTAATTAGAAATTATTATTAAAGAATTATTATTTTATTTCGTCCCCAATATGCGTTAGGAAAAAAAAGGCAATAAATTATCACTGATTTCACATACTTTTGGCTAAGATAATAACGGCAATTAAAATGGTCACATGCTAGTCTCCTTGTTTGTTATTATATGATGCGTTAGTGTCGATATTAGCAGGGGATTCATTTTCCTAACGCATGGCCTACTCATCCTCACAGAGGTATTAAATGAAGCACATCCATTTCAGGCTGCATTTGTTAATAATAACTTCCGAGATGTTTTTGCATGACCCATTCATTAACTGACTGAACACTCGACACCAGTCTTTTCTACACCCTATAGATTTATGAAAGCTTTAAAATTGAAGACAAATAATATCATGTTCACCTTTCTAAAATCTTAAAAGCATGATTTCAAATTTCTAACATTTAATGCATAAGTTTCACGTTAATGGTTGAAACAAGATCTTGGCTTCTGTGACAGTTTGGATTGACTCGCTCTCTCTAAATCCTTTACAATCCCACCTTTCGGAAACTTACTTTTTCCCTCTCGCGATCGGTTCTAGGCTGCAGCGAGTGCCGGGCACACGGCACAGGCCCTGGACAAACTGACGCAGGAAAAGCTTGCTTTGCAAAAGGAAAAACTAGCGGCAGAGGCTCTCGTTCAGGAGTTTAAAAATGCCAAAGAAGGCACACAGAGTCAGGTGAGTGGCTGGCTGAAGGAAAGAACCTGGTAGTGTCAATGGTCTGGTTGATTTATGCACATATACAGTATCTCACAAAAGTGAGTACACCCCTCACATGGTTGTAAATATTTGATGATATCTTTTCATGTGACAACACTGAAGAAATGACACTTTGCTACAATGTAAAGTAGTGAGTGTACAGCTTGTGTAACAGTGTAAATCTGCTGTCCCATCAAAATAACTCAACACACAGCCATTAATGTCTAAACCGCTGGCAACAAAAGTGAGTACACCCCTAAGTGAAAATGTGCAAATTGGTCCCAATTAGCCATTTTCCCTCGCCGGAGTCATGTGACTTGTTAGTGTTACAAGGTTTCAGGTGTGAATGGGGAGCAGGTGTGTTAAATTTGGTGTCATCGCGCTCACACTCCCTCATACTGGTCACTGGAAGTTCAACATGGCACCTCATGGCAAAGAACTCTCTGAGGATCTGAAAAAAAAAAAAGAATTGTTGCTCTACATAAAGATGGCCTAGACTATAAGAAGATTGCCGAGACCCTGACACTGAGTTGCAGCACTGTGGCCAAGACCACACAGCGGTTTAACAGTACAGGTTCCACTCAGAACAGGCCTCGCCACGGTCGACCAAAGAAGGAGTGCATGTGCTCAGCGTCATATCCAGAGGTTGTGTTTGGGAAATAGACGTCCGAGTGCTGCCAGCATTGCTGCAGAGGTTGAAGGGGTGGGGGGTCAGTCTGTCAGTGCTCCGGCCATACGCTGCACACTGCATCAGATTGGTCTGCATGACTGTCGTCCCAGAAGGAAGCCTCTTCTAAAGATGATGTACACGAAAGCCCGCAAACAGTTTGCTGAAGACAAGCAGACCTAATTCAATTCAATTCAATTTTATTTGTGTAGCGTTTTTTACAATAGACATTGTCTCCAAGCAGCTTTACAGAAATATCAACATGGTATACAGATATTAAAGGTGTGAATTTATCCCAACTGAGCAAGCCACTGAGTGCTGACGGTGGCAAGGAAAAACTCTCTAAGATGTTTAAAGAGGAAGAAACCTTGAGAGGAACCCGACTCAGAAGGGAACCCATCCTCATCTGGGTAACAACCGATAATTGTGAGAAAGTTCATTATGGATTTATATGAAGTCTGTATGGCCTTAGGAGCAGCCGTACTGCTGGACTAACTGGAGCTTATTTATATTCCTACTGGAATATCCAGACAGTAAGGCATTACAGTGATCTAATCTAGAGGTGACGAATGCATGAACTAGTATTTCTGCATCATGTAGTGACTGTTTCTTGTAACAACAAGAAACAATATGTTTCTGATCTTAGAAATATTTCTGAGATGAAAGAAAGCTATCCTAGTAATATTATCTACATGAGCATCAAATGATAGACTGGAGTCAATAATCACTCCGAGCTCTTTAACTGCTGTACATGTTGAAACAGAAAGTCCATCCAGAGTAACCATGTGATCAAAGTAACCAAAGATTACTTCTAGCTACACGTGGGCCTAATAAAAGTATTTGTTTTATCAGAATTAAGTAAAAGGAAGTTAGTTAACATCCAACGTCTAATGTCCTTTACAGAGGACATGGATAACTGGAACCATGTCCTGTGGTCTGATGAGACCAAGATAACCTTATTTGGTTCAGATGGTGTCAAGCGTGTGTGGCGTCAACCAGGTGAGTACAAAGATAGGTGTGTCTTGCCTACAGTCAAGCATGGTGGTGGGAGTGTCATGGTCTGGGGCTGCATGAGTGCAGCTACAGTTCATTGAGGGAACCATGAATGCCAACATGTACTGTGACGTACTGAAGCAGAGTCTGAACAGTATGCAGTATTCCAGCATGATAATGACCCCAAACGCACCTCCAAGACGACCACTGCCTTGCTAAAGAAGCTGAGGGTGAATCTGATGGACTGGCCAAGCATGTCTCCAGACCTAAACCCTATTGAGCATCTGTGGGGCATCCTCAAATGGAAGGTGGAGGAGCACAAGGTCTCTAACATCCACCAGCTCTGTGCTGTCGTCATGGAGGTGGAGAGGACAACTCCAGTGGCAACCTGTGAAGCTCTGGTGAACTCCATGCCCAAGAGGGTTAAGGCAGCGCTGGAAAATAATGGTGGCCACACAAAATATTGACACTTTGGGCCCAATTTGTACTCACTTTTGTTGCCAGCGGTTTAGACATTAATGGCTGTGTGTTGTTATTTTGAGGGGACAGTAAGTTTACATTGTTACACAAGCTGTACACTCACTACTTTACATTGTAGCAAAGTGTCATTTCTTCAGTGTTGTCACATGAAAAGATATAATCAAATATTTACAACCATGTGAGGGGTGTACTCACTTTTGTGAGATACTGTATGTGGAAAATCAAAAATTTGCTTTTACATTTCTGTAAAAAGTAATACAACTAACAAGTTGGTTCATATATCAGAAGGATTTTCCATAGGGGTCTGTGTATGGCAAAAATTTAATTTCAGATTGGTCATTGTGTTATAGTTCTTGTCATTCTGATTATTTTAGTGTAATATTGAAAATATAGAGGGCGACTGATACTGATAACTAAGTTGGTGTCGTTAACCGGTTAGTCAACCGATAGTTTTAAAAATTTTAAATGAAATAAAAATAGAAATATTATGTATATTAACTTCATAAATATTAAAGTAAATAAAAGATCCAAACTGAACCAAAAAAAGTAGCACTCCAAATAACAAATAAAATAGAGACATCCAAAATGAATGGGGGGAAGAAAAAAAAACATTTCAAATACAACAAAATTTGTTAGCGATTAGTTTTTTTTTCACCTCTAGAGGCCGCTCTCATACTGTATGATGACGCTGATCCCGCAACAGACGCAACCGGGAAAAACTATCGGTGTGAATTTTTGCAGATAAACAATAGGATAATATCAAGATGGCTTTGGGGCTGATGCCCTTTTATACACTTTTTTTTTTTATACACTGATATATTTGTAGGGGCTGTGATATCACCGCAAAATTTTATATATATATATATATATATATAAATAAATAATATTATTTTGCGGTGATATCACAGCCCCTTACAAATAATCAATCACTATTGAATCAAATAAAACTTGTAAAGGTCCAGATAAAATAATTTTTTTTAAAAAGGGCCAAAAAAAAGTCAGCTGTCAGTCACAGAGACACTAACCAATCGTGGGCATCTGTGAGCTCATGTATGCAGAAGAGGGCAGACCTCCGAGTATTTTTAGCTGCCTTGTGACCGCATAAGCAGCAGTTCGAAAAGAAAAATAATTTTTTTTTGCGTGTTTGTTACAATATTTTTTTCAAGTACTTGGTTTAGTCCTGTGAGTCTGAATCCAGATCACCTATAATTATAAACAAAATTAAGTATAATAATTAGAGATTACAAATATTGTGGGCATTATTTGCGATACTCGTCAATAACATTGTTCTAATCATAACTAGTTACTGTGCATTAATTATAACAATGGAATATAGTTGTTTGGAAATAAATTACTATACATAATGAGATCTGATAGCTGAGGTAACCCAAGGGACAATTTGACAATTTTATCAGATATTCCCAAAACACCATGTTCCAGTTTTTATTCTCTAAAGATGCTATACAATTGTATAAGCATTTATCCTCCTCATGCCATGCCTCGTTCCTTAGAGATAAAAATCTATATCTGGATTTTTGTAAAGCTGCTTCTGGACAATATCTGTTGGTTAAAACTCAGCAGAAAGCTGAAGCAACCAACAAATATTTGAACATTCAGTACTCACTCTGGTAAGATTTTGAGCTGAAATTAAAAGCTGAAATATATATGTATTTTTTTTTACTCTGATGCAGCTGGACAATCTGTCGAAACAGAACTCTGAATACCAACAGGAGCTGAGTAAAGCCAAAGAACAGCTGGACTCGGAGAAGAAGAGGATCAGCAGTCTCTATAAAGAAATGTGAGTCACAGTTTTCCACTGTAATTCATCCAAGATTTTTACAGTGTCCATTTAGGATCTGATGTTTTATAATGATGGAATTTACAATCGCATCGCAGACATTTTGACAGACAGTATCTGATTAAAAAACTGAACCGATTTAGGTTTAAGTCCAATACACGATGACACACATGAGCAAAGTCACTGTGAGGAAATCACACTTTCTGGCTCCTTGCCAGATATGAAATTTGCATAAAGATAGCTAACATAAGATTATAAATAATGAAATGCTGCTCAATTGGGTTCAGGTCTGGTGATTGATATGCCCCCTTTCCCCCCCCCCCCCCCCCCCCTCCATTAAGTCCTTTGTTGAGTTGTCTTGCGCTGTATGATGATTATGAGCCACCTGGTTAATTGGATGCATTTCTTTGTAAACTGGCAGACAGAATGTTTCTGTAGACTTCTGAATTCATTCTGCTACTACCATCATTATGAGTTCCATCATCAATAAAGATTAATGATAATGTTCCAGTAGCAGCCATGCAAGCTTAAGCCGTGACACTACCTCCACCATGTTTCACAGATGAGCTTGTATGTTTTGGATCATGAGCAGATCCTTTCATTCTCCACACTTTGGCCTTTCCATCACTTTGGTAGAGATTCATCTTGGTTGCAGAACTTGTGTGGTTCATCTCTATATTTCTTTGCGATTTCCAGTTTGGCTTTCTGATTCTTACTGCTGATAAGTGGTTTGCATCTTGTAGCATGTCCTCAATATTTTTGCTCTTGAAGTCTTCTTTAAATGGTGGATTGTGATACCTTCACCCCTGCCCTGTAAAGGTTGTTGGTAATATCACTGACTGTTGTTTTTCGAATTGACCTTGATGTTCCAATACTTTCAGAGGGGACTGTATATTTATACTTTCTTAAAGTTGAGATCCACCGTACATCATTATTTTGCGTGCGTGTCTGTTCATGGGTGTGTGTTTGGTGTATCTTGTCTCTCAGTGAGGAGCTGAAAAAAGCAGCGTGTGAAAACACAATGGCTGTGGAAGCTGTGAAGCAGGAAAAGGCCAAGCTGGCTGAAGATCTGTCCAGCAGCCAGAAGGAAAACGACAGCCAGCGAAAAGTATGTTTCCAAAAAAAACAAGCACTTTGTGAGGTTATGTATTTGAGGTGCTGTATAGAACGTTTGACCTGCATATAGATTACGGTGAACTGATTCAGCTTAATTCTGATAACATTACATGTGTTTTCTTATAAGAAACAATAAGCTTAAATATGAGCCTTTTGAATGTATTTATTTATTTATTTATTTAAATCTGTTATTTTACATTGCAGCTTCAGGAGCAGTTGACGCGTCTCAGAAGTCAGATAAAGGACATGGAAAAGAGGTGAGACACAGGACGTTAAATGCTTTGCTTTGTTGCTCGCATCATTGTCTTCCCCACCAGAGTCCTAAAATGATTTTTGATGTGACGTTGAACCTACTCGCACTGCTCTTTCTTTCACTGAGCGTTTCATCCCATAATACACTTACCAGTGTTTGTTAAGGTTTAAAGTTTAACTTTTGAAAACCCAACCTTTGTCTTTCTATATATAAGGGAATTATCCCATTAAAAAAAAACACTTTGCTTTCGTGCCATGATTCCACTCTTCATTTTCTCAGGGAGCTCGCTCTGAAGAACGAATCAGACACGGAGAAATCTTCTTTACAGCAGTCTATCCAGAAAAACAGTGCCTTGATCTTGGAAAAGAATAAAGAGTTGGAAGTGCTGAGGAATGAGGTTATCTCACACACAAAAAATTATATATAAAATACATATATGTATTTATATACATTATATATAATATTTTATATACATATGAAATGAAACCCTTATATAAATGCGATTTAGTTTTTCGTCCATCTTCTTGCATGCGTAATATATTTCCTCTCATGAGCAGGTATCGGTGCTGCGTAGTGAGAATTCTGCTGCAAGCACTCTCCAGAGAACTGTGAAATCTCTGGAAAGCGATAAAGCTCAGCTGCAGGAGCGAATGCGCACTCTAGAGAAGAGCTTAACGTCCACTCAGACATCTAGTCCCGCAGCTCAGGCTTCTAGTCCTGCGGACACCCCCACAGGTCAGCATGTAATGTCATTTAAAAAAAAAATCTATATAACCTTGTTCTTTTATAAAGCTTATGGGGGCTGTTGTATAGCAGCAGCCAGAAGGAAAGCAAGGTTTTGTGTAATCATTGTGGAAAGCACTGATGAGAAATGAGTGTTAATAGAGATCACTGTCTCAGCAGGGTCTTCTGCTCTGGACAAAATGAGAGAGGCGAAGGAAACGGCCGAGTATCAGGTACTCAACATCAAATGTCTTTTTGGATCGTCCGTTTTCATGTCTCGATACGATTAAATGACGAAGAAAGCATTTAATTCAGTCTCTGAGGTAGAACAAGTACATGTTGTAATAGTGTTTTCAGTCAGTGCATTCAATCTGCAGCCGCAGCAAGATTCGTGTCCGTTTAGCACAGACGTCCAGAGGTCATACTCCAGAGCTAAATCTTCCACTTCTCACCATGCAGGTGATTTTTAAATACTGGCTTTTCCTCCCTAGTGCCCTGTATGTTGGAGAGAGATTTAGCCAAAACACAGGTCACTTCCAGGAAGACTGACTTTATAACAAATGTTGAATCATCAATGAATCATATATATTATACGTATTATGAATTGTCATATAATGTTGCATAACACCAAATTAAAATTGCTTTAAAAACACCACCACAGAAAATATAACCCACATGCACAAGGTTTTTGCTTTGGTCACTTTAGCACCGCTACTGAGCTTATAACGTAGGCCGTGATCGTCGACTTGGTATTCAGGATGTGGATTTCAGAAGATTGAACCAAGGACTTCAAAAATAAAAAAAAAAATACTGTAGCAGAGCCAATAAGTAAATGCGATATAATAACTACAGGCCTAGAGATGTTGGTTCAGAAAACGGAGAGTTTTTACTCAAAATGTTCATAGACTAGTTATTTTAGTTACCCTCTCTGGTCTAATTAGCGAAACAGCGACATGGCTTTTGTATCGCTATTGAAAATAAGGATTTTTGCAGACTATTTTACAGAGAAGTATGTGCATTCTTTCTGCAGGACTGGTGTAAAATAACAAGTGTTGCGGTGTACTGGATATATTTTGAATCGGGACTAATTCTCAATCGCGTGTGTGGGGCAGGTTGAATTCCTGAACTCGGTCATCGTGGAGCTGCAGCGCAAGAACGAGGACCTGAAATCGAAGCTGGAGAAGATGGCCGAGGCAGCGCTTAACGGAAACACGGCCAGCGAGATGGACAATCATGAAAGGTGTGGGGGAGACTGCATTTTCTTCCTCCCCTCAGTCATCCAATCTAACACACCAGAGTATTTACATCTCAACATTTTTAATGTTGCTTTCACAATAGGGGGTTAGGTTTTTTTTTTCTTCTTCCCTCTCAACCACCAGCACAGAGTTTCCATGTAATTCTACCTGAAATGGCCACGTTTATTAAAAAAAAAAAAATTTACAGCGAAGTTCAGCTCCTTAGAAAAGAGAATGATAGCAAGCAGTTTTTTTTTTTTAACCTCTGAACCATCAGACCATCAACGAGAACGTCTTCATCATTAAAACTACACCAAACTTTATTTCATAAATCGATTCTAGATCGCAGCGATGGACTTTAAGAAGACCTCGAGATATTGTCTGCTCACAGACGTGTGTTCAAATTCGTTTTTATCATTTTAACAATCATTTCCCACGCAAAAAAGTTTTTGAAAAGTAACATTTTATCAAGTCGTTTACTTTAATAGCATAACCTGCATTTTTGCCTGCAGCTTGTCAGAGCCTCAAGCCAAAAAGAAACTGCCACCGCGCCTCTTCTGTGACATCTGCGACTGTTTTGACCTCCACGACACAGAGGACTGTCCCACGCAGGAGCAGCTGCCTGATTCGCCTCCTCACACAACCTACCATGGCAGCGCCAGCGAAGAGAGGCCGTACTGCGACATCTGTGAGGTGTTTGGCCACTGGACCGAGTCGTGCAACGACGACCAGACCTTCTAAGTTGGCGAAACCCTTTCGCAATACCGCACACGCCTTCAACGACACATTGCACAAGTGTGGAAATGTCCATCTGGTGTGTGTGTGTGTGTGTGTGTTTTTGTTTGTGTGTGTGTGTGCACGCATTCACTCGTTTTCCATGCCTCGCTACACAGTCCTCAGATTTATAACAATAAAAAGTGTGTCTGGAATTGAATGGCTTTAAGTTGTATTCATGAATGAAAAAGTATTGAATTCTTTAACAGACTGTTAAAAGAAAGATTGCCTCATTTTTTTTTCCTTCTTAAATCCTTTGTTGAATTTGTAATGTGGGTGATGGAGATCTTTAGCTTACAGTCGCCGTAACTTTTCGGACCTGTTCCAATCACTTCAGCAGGCATATCGTTGTCCTGAGTGTTTTGAAAGGAAAGGGCGCTACAATGCTGATGCACTTTACTCCAACGTCCTCTTCCCCGATCTTCAGCTCGATGAAGAACAAGATGGTTTCGTAAACAGAATGTAATTCAAGGTTATACTGATGCAGTTACTTTTTAGTGTTGTTTTTTGTGTTTTTTTTTTTTTTTTTGGGGAGAATATTATACATCTGTACAAAAAAAAGAAATAAATCTCGTTTAAATCATTTAAAACGTTTTTGACCTTCACTGACTAGTCGCACCTTTTTAGGAAGAGCCGCTTGAACTCGACACCAGACACTGAATTAGTATTGTCGTATTGTAGATGAAGAATTGGCCAGTTCTCTACTGCAGATCATTTAGGTTCACAGCAAAATTCTAACATTATTCTACGTATATGCAGTTAACCCAAATACCAAAGTTAATATAGACCTGGGCTAAAGACGGTCAAACTCGATTTTCCACAACAGTACATTTTGTTACCACACATTTTCTGTGTTAAGTCAATTAGGGTGTGTACTTCATTCATTTCCATTAGAGGTCATTATCTAAAGGCATTTGTTTTAGCTTTTATTTACTATGTCAGATTTTCAGTGGGTCACAAGTTTACACACCCTGTTTACTTTATTAGTGTTTGGTGGCATTGCCTTTTAAACACTTCACTTGAATCAACCTCTTGGAATTGCCTTCCACAAGCTTCACTGTCATGCTGGAAAACCCAGTTGAGACCAACTTTGCAACTTTTCAGGCCGATGTCTTAATTTGTTGCTTCGGTGTTTCTAGATACCAGGGCACCAGTATCTTTTCCAGCAAAACACTATGCTCCCACCACCATGCTTAACAGTTGGGATGGTGTTCTTCAGGTTAAAAGCCTTACCATATTTCCTCTGTGAATAGTGCTGATCGTTATGGCCAAACAGTTTGATTTTTGTTCCATCTGAACAGAGAACAAAAAAGCTGGTGATCACCTGCAAACTTCAGTCTGTATTTTCAGTCTGGGCATATTGTCTTACTGTTTAGCACGTTCGGTTCCCGTCACTGCCCTGTGTGTGTGCAGTTTTCATGTTCTCCCTGTTCTCACAGGTTTCCTCCCAGAGTACAAAGACATGCATGGTAGGCTGATTGGCATGTCCAACGTGTCTGTAGTGTATGAATGGGTGTGTGAATGTGTACCCAGCCTATCCAGGGTGTTTGTGGTTACTATTGTGCTAGAGTTTGGGTTTGGCTAGGGTTACTATAATGCAAGTGTTCGGGTTTGGTTGGGCTAGGGTTACTATTGTGCTAGTGTTAAGGTTGGGCTAGGTTTACTATTATGTTAGGGTTGGGTTAGGGTTACTATTATGCTAGTGTTAGGGTTTGGCTAGGGCTACTATTGTGTTAGGGTTTGGCTAGATTTACTTTACTGCGAGTGTTCGAGTTTGGCTAGGATTCTTCTGTTTGTGGGGGAGTCCAGACGGCCGATTGCATATGTTCGATAACATTGGTTATATTCTTGTGTGAAGCGAGGATATAGAAGCAACACAAGGTATCTAATAGTTTACACACAGCACCCTTTCCTGCGGTAGAGAAATAAGCATCCAGGGCCGATCTATGTTGAATTACGGCAGTTCTCAGTGAGACCAATTCAGCGTTTATAGCTTCCAAAGCTCCCTCGGTTTCGTTGGCCAGCGTCAAAACCTGCCATGCCATGCCGTTCAATTTATTGAATAAAGCGGCTGTTCCCCCATCCGGGGGAGCAAAGACCACCCAGTGGACGCAATACAGTCCATACGGTTTTCGTGAACCAATGCATGGCTACCACTGCTATCATTCCCTCTTTTGACGCATGGTCCTTCCCATGCGTCAACTTATATGGGAACATGTATTTGGGGAGGCAAGGGTGGCCTTGTGGGCACCGTCACACACTGTTAATGACGGAACAACCCGCTTTGCGCCATACTGCCTTTTCCTCTGCTGTAGCTCGCGCTTGGAGCTCTGAAACCTGTACACAAGGAGTGGTTTCTGTTTTAGAATAAAATGCACAAAGTTTTGAAGTTGACAGCATTGCTACTGCTGCTTGTTTTGCTGCATGGTCCGCTTGCAGGTTACCTAGGAAGACAGGATCTGATTTGTTAGTATGTGCATCACACTTGCATACTGCAATAGTTTTGGGGACTAGGACTGCGTCCAGCAGCTCAGACACTAGTTTGTGGTGGGCTATGTGTGTTCCAGAACTCATCAGGAAGTTCCTGCGATTCCAAATGGTTCCAAAATCATGTACTACCCCAAAGGCATATCTACTGTCTGTGTAGATATTTACTGACTGTCCCTCAGTATGTTTACATGCCTCTATGAGGGCATACAGTTCAGCTGCTTGTACTGAAAGGTTTGAGGGGAGACTTCCTGACACGACAGTCTCATGTGCGGTTACCACAGCATCGCCCACTTGATTTTTACATGGCTTTCTGGATTGCATGACGCTGAGCCATCCACGAAAAGGATTAAATCTGGATTTGATAACGGGACATCCTTCAGGTCGATTCTAAGAGAGCAGAGTTCATTAGTCAGTACAACACAGTCATGTGGTTCCCCGGCTTCCTCTGTTGGAAGGAGAGTAGCAGGGTTAAGGACAGTACATCATTTTATAGTGACATTTGGCATATCTAGTAGTATAGTGTTATAGCGCCGCCACTGGTGGACAGGTGGGAGGTCTTTTGTTCAAGCATGAGTAATGACACTTCATGTGGTACCAGAAGTGTCAATTCCGAGTAACCTACCAGGTCTCTGGATGCCACCACAGCTTTCTCAGCCGCTGCAACTGCTCTCATACACTGAGGAAAAATTGCTGCTACAGGGTCTAACTTACCAGAGAAATATGCCACAGGTCTCAACTTGTCTCCATAGGTTTGGTGGGGTCCGGTATCCCTAAGGTTGGAGTTGTTTGTAGAGCCTGTTTTAATTCTACAAAGGCTTTCTCTGCTTCCGGTGTCCAACTTACCTGTGAGTGAGCCGTCAACCCTGATGCATGTGCATTATCTCTAATAGGTGCCTCGAGAATGGAATAATTTGGAATGAAAGTCATAAAGTAGGAACACATACCTAAGAAATATAGAACCTGTTTCTTCGTCAGGGGCTTGGGAATCTTCTGCATTGCAGGTACTCTGTCAGCTGAGAGTTTCTTTCCCTTTGCAGGAATGTCATGACCCAAGAACCTCACTTCTTGCTACAAAAACTGTAATTTTGAGAGACTGGCTTTGTGTCCCTCCTTAGCGAGATGCTGCAACAATTTAATGGTGTCAGTTTCACACTGTGCCCTGGAGGTGGCGCAAATCATTAGATCATCGATGTATTGAAACAACCCGGAACTTGGGGACAACACTAAAGATGCCAAGCTATCCTTCAGCACCTCGTTATAGACTGTTGGTGATTCACAATATCCTTGACATAGATGAGTGAATGTGTAAGGATGACTGCTTATATTTGTCCAGAGGAATACTGAAAAATGCATTAGCTAAATCTACGACTGAAAACCATTCGCTATTTGCTGGAACCTGGCTTAATATAGCGTAAGGATTTGGCACGTTTGGAGCTCTGTTTTACCACTGTATTAACCGCTTGCAAATCTTGTACAAATCTCCATTCATTAGGTTGTGGGGGTTTTCTTGCTTTCTTTACCGGAAATATTGGTGTGCGCACCGGTGTATCTGGACAGGGGACAATGACCCCGGCCTCCAATAATGAATTAATAACTGGTCTAATTATTTCAATGGCTTCAGGTTTAAGAGGGTATTGAGTGTCTGGGCCTAAACTCAGATTTTGGCGACGATTGGTGGTGACTACACACGCGACTACGTGAGCAGGGGAGATGATAGAAATGGATATAGGAGACATGTGTATGACTGTGTGTACAACTAAATACAGAAATGAAATAGGAAAATATATATAATATATTAATATAATTTCCTAAAGTATAAAATTGTAATGCTAACGATTATCAGCTGGATACGGTATTCCCCTCATAAACACTGACTACGTTTATATGGACAGCAGTAATCCAATTATTGACCTTATTCTGAGTAAGACAATATTGTGATTTAGGTGTTTACATGAGTCACTTTTAGACTATTCCTTTCATGTTCCCGTTTTACATGTTATAGAACATAGTTCGATTAACAGCACACGTCATTATGTCACCGCGCCACAACGTACTGACTACTGTACGCGAATGTACGCGCACGCACACTCACGAACACACAGGCGCCCAGACACAGCAGGTTGCCACACTAAATGTTTGGGCATTGACATACAGTGCATTTACATGGACAACAATAATCCACTCTTAACCCGATTAAGACAATACTCTGATTAAGAAACTACCATGTAAACAGCAATCTTTTTTATTATCTTAATCCGATTAAGGTCATACTCGAAGTAAACACTAATCGAATTAAGACATGTGGAGTATTCCTGTTATAGTCGCATTATCAACATCTATTACAAATATGTAAACACCTTAATCACATTATTAACGTCATGTGAGTTTTCACCGCATTTTGCGACAGGACACGACCACACACGGCAGTGCTCAACCGTTTTACGGCGAACAAGAGAGCACGGCTGCGTCCCAAAACGTGTACTTGTAGTGGGGAAAAATACATGTATCTCGGCTACTATATAGACAGCAAGTACACGGTTTAGGACGCAGCCCACGGCTTCAAGCAGTCGTCTACTTGCATGTACAGCGTGACAAATAATTAACTGCACTTAAAGCGTTTGTAAAAAAAAAAAAAATTACACCCAAAACTGTATACGGTACCATAACGAAGACCAACTGTATGTCGATACGTGAAATACTGGAGGGACGTCGGGCGGCGTGGCGCGGTGACGTAATGACGTGCGCCGTTAACCTAATTATGTTCTATAACATGTAAAATGGGAACATGACAGGAGTATTCTAAAAGCGACTCATGTAAACACCTTAATCACATTATTGTCTTACTCAGAGTAAGGTCAATAATTAGATTACTGCTGTCCATGTAAACGTAGTGATAGTTATAGGTAGGCTATCTATAGTCTATAGTCAATAGGCGGGGGTAATGCTGTCCAGAAGAGTGCCTCTGTATGTGTATAAAGTTAGCCGACCCCCCAAATTAGATGTAGATTGTGCACTGTACAGCTCTGCTCTAAACGCGTGCTGTGGATTATGCTTCTTTTGAATCCGTTTACATTTCCAAGGCAGTCACGTGGTAATGTGACGTACTATGGGCCACAGGCGTCATTGGTCACGTGTTTATGGCAGAAGGACTCAAACACCCAAAGTGAGCAGTTGTATTTTTGGACACACACGTCGGAGAGCCCAGTGTCAAGAGTGACGTCACAAGACATCATTAGGTAAGTGATTATTTGTTGTCTTTATTTCCGATCGTGCAAGCTCGCTTTACCGGGTAGTAAAGTCCAACCATTCTTATTTGTTCACTAGTGAAACACCTAATGAACACACCATGTCGGATCCCTGCACCGCGACTGGCTGGTGCAGGTCAGATAACCGACTTCCTTTACATCAGCAGCGGCAAGACGGCCAGAGACAGCTCGGTCTTAACTCGCCTCAAAATCACCTGCATCGTTAACGCGACCCCTGAGATGGACGCGATGCGCATTCCTTCTGTTCAATATCTTCATGTGCCTGTCGCGGACTCTCCTGCAGCTCAACTCCAAGAATATTTCGACACCGTCGCGGACAAAATACACGCGGTGAGTGGGCAGCGCGGTCGGGTGTTGGTGCACTGCTGTGCGGGCGTGAGCCGTTCCGCGACGCTCTGTCTCGCCTACCTCGTGAAATATCGCGAGATGTCGCTGATGGACGCGCACGCGCTGGTCAGGGCGTGCAGGCCAATCATCCGGCCGAACGGCGGGTTCTGGAAACAGCTGATTGATTACGAGCGCAGTTTACGTGGAGTGAATTCTGTAATGATGGTGGCTTCACCCTTGGGACAAATTCCAGACGTGTATGAGAAGAACACGAGAGATTTGATACCACTTTAAAACTGACATAGCATCTAAATGTCCACCTGTTGAAATAAATCTATAATTGGATCCATCCATACATCTTCTACTGCTTACTCCTTGTCCAGGGTCACGGGGGAACCCGCCAGTCCATCGCAGGGCACAACCAGATACCCATACACTTTAGACACGCCAATCAGCCATACATGTCTTTGGACCGGGGGAGGAAACCGGAGTACCCAGGGGAAACCCCACAGCACGGGAGAACATGCAAGCTCCGCACTCACATGGCCCAGGCGGGAATTGAATCCCCGACCCTGGAGGTGTGAGGTGAACATAATCTTCTTTCTTTCTTTAGTGTTTTAAATGACCATTCCCTAGTCTTTGGTAAATTACTGATTTACCAAAGCATGGCAGATGTGAATCATCACAATGTTCGTCTGGTTTAACTTGTATTTCATGTATGCTTTTATGTCATTTTTGTATGCAACATATTTTCTGTCATATATTCCCTGAAACAGTTGAAAAACGTAGATGTTTTCAAATTCAGCTACTGTTTGTTGTCCTTTGTGTCTGATGTACTTGCGATATTAAAGGTGAGGTCAGGGATTCACAAGCAAGCATACTGTGTTATTTGGCAATGTTTTCACATTCCAGCAACTGTTCAGAGGGGAATAACAAATCGTCTAAGAATAGATAATCTCTTGGGTCCATTCCAGAAAGCATCCCTTGAAAGTTATCTTGATAACCTCTTCCGTGTATATATGTATATCCAGTTATATATACATTTTTTCTGTTTCCCCTTCTGGTTTTCTTTAATGCACATTGAATGTTGTAGCCTTTTTTAGATGGAGAATGCCTTGGATAATTATATGGGACATGTAATTTTGTTTTTTATTTAATAAAATGAAAAAGTATTTAAGTCTAAAAACTGCATAATTGATCAGTATTCATACACACACACACTACACATTTTGTACTTTTTTTTTTTTTTTTTTTTTTTACAGCTGTGTTAACTATAAATACACTTGTGTCTAATTCTATAACTACAGTGCCTTGTGAAAGTATTCGGCCCCCTTGAACTTTTCAACCTTTTGCCACATTTCAGGCTTCAAACATAAAAGATATAAAATTTTAATTTTTTGTGAAGAATCACCAACAAGTGGGACACAATTGTGAAGTGGAACGAAATCTATTGGATTTTTGAAACTTTTTTAACTAATAAAAAAATGAAAAGTGGGGCGTGCCAAATTATTCGGCCCCCTTGTGTTAATACTTTGTAGAGCCACCTTTTGCTGCGATTACAGCTGCAAGTCGCTTGGGGTATGTCTCTATCAGTTTTGCACATCGAGAGACTGAAATTCTTGCCCATTCTTCCTTGCAAAACAGCTCGAGCTCAGTGAGGTTGGATGGAGAGCGTTTGTGAACAGCAGTTTTCAGCTCTTTCCACAGATTCTCGATTGGATTCAGGTCTGGACTTTGACTTGGCCATTCTAACACCTGGATACGTTTATTTGTGAACCATTCCTTTGTAGATTTTGCTGTATGTTTTGGATCATTGTCTTGTTGGAAGATAAATCTCCGTCCCAGTTTCAGGTCTTTTGCAGACTCCAACAGGTTTTCATCCAGATTGGTCCTGTATTTGGCTGCATCCATCTTCCCCTCAATTTTAACCATCTTCCCTGTCCCGGCTGAAGAAAAGCAGGCCCAAACCATGATGCTGCCACCACCATGTTTGACAGTGGGGATGGTGTGTTGAGGGTGATGAGCTGTGTTGCTTTTACGCCAAACATATCGTTTTGCATTGTGGGCAAAAAGTTCGATTTTGGTTTCATCTAAGAGCACCTTCTTCCACATGTTTGGTGTGTCTCCCGAGACTTTTTATGGATATCTTTGAGAAATGGCTTTCTTCTTGCCACTCTTTGATAAAGGCCAGATTTGTGCAGTGTACGACTGATTGTTGTCCTATGGACAGACTCTCCCACCTCAGCTGTAGTTCTCTGCAGTTCATCCAGAGTGATCAGGGGCCTCTTGGCTGCATCCCTGATCAGTCTTCTTCTTGTCTGAGCTGAAAGTTTAGAGGGACGGCCAGGTCTTGGTAGATTTGCAGTGGTCTGATACTCCTTCCATTTCAAAATGATCGCTTGCACAGTGCTCCTTGGGATGTTTAAAGCTTGGGAAATCTTTTTGCATCCAAATCCGGCTTTAAACTTCTCCACAACAGTATTATGGACAGGCCTGGTGTGTTCCTTGGTCTTCATGATGCTCTCGGCGCTTTCAACAGAACCCTGAGACTATCACAGAGCAGGTGCATTTATACAGAGACTTGATCAAACACAGGTGGATTCTATTTATCACCATCAGTCATTCAGGACAACATTGGATCATTCAGAGATCCTCGCTGAACTTCTGGAGAGAGTTTGCTGCACTGAAAGTAAAGGGGACGAATAATTTTGCACGCACCACTTTTCAGTTTTTTATTTGCTAAAAAAAGTTTAAAATATCCAATAGATTTCGTTCCACTTCACAATTGTGTCCCACTTGTTGGTGATTCTTCACAAAAAATTAAAATTTTATATCTTTATGTTTGAAGCCTGAAATGTGGCAAAAGGTTGAAAAGTTCAAGGGGGCCGAATACTTTCGCAAGGCACTGTATCTCTGACTTTAGGAGGTCTCATATCTAAAACGGCAGATCAGATCGATCCAGCTGTCCATCCTTCCATCTTCTACCGCTTATTTTACCACCGCATCACGGGGAGAACATACCAATGCAGCTGTCATGAAGACCAAAGAACTGTGCATGAAGCTTCAAGATGAAGTTGTTAGGAGGCAAAGAGAGAAGGTTTACCAGTGTTTGAACCTTTTGAGCACTATGAAAGCCATTATAACAAAGTGGAGAAAAATATGGAACAACTCCGTCACCACTGTGATCAGGCCAAACTGAAAGCTTGGAAGAAGGGCTGTTGTCAGAGAAGTGTCCAAGAGTCCAACACTGAAGGCATTACAGACCTCACTGGCTGAAACCGTAGAACCTGTGCAGACCTCAAAAACATCAGCTCTTCTCGGATCTGGCCTCTATGGAACAGTGGCCAGAGGAAGCCACTTCTGAGAAAGGCCATGTGAGAATCTTGACAGATTTTGTGGTCTGATTAGACTAAATTTAAGCCATTTGATCTAAAGACAAAGTGCTACGTTTGGTACAGCCCAACACCCAGGCAATACCATTCCTGTGATCAAGTATGTTTTCACCATGCTCTGGGGTTGCAAGTCCTGGAAAACCCTCTGACAACAGCGGTTGTGTCCATCCTACATTCAGTAGGGGTGAATCAGAATATAATAGGACCCACTCATAACGGGGGCCACACTCTTGATACTAACATATGGATTAAATATAGAAAATATAGTCCAACTTCTGCAGTCTGAAGCTGTCTCAGATCATTGTCTCATCTTGTTTAAATTGCACCATGCCATGCTACTGTGTCAAGGGTACATTAACGTCAGTTATTGCATAGAGTTTTATCAATAACCTCCCAGAGATATCAACTATGACTGGATCACCATCTGATCCCAAAGAACTTGATCAGGCAACTAAATGCTGTCAATATTCCGCTACATGCTAGATAAGGTTGTGCCACTTAAGAGAAAAATAATTAGAGAGAAACAGCTGGCACTCTGTTATAACGATCACACACGCACCTTAAAACAGACCACTCGAAAATTGTAATGTAAATGGCATCAAACCAAATTGGTAGTATTTCAAACAGCATGGAAGGAGAGCCTCCTGAACTATAGACAATCTCTTAATGCTGCTAGATCAATCTATCCTTCCAGCCTAACTGAATATAGCAAATATAATAATAGATTCTTCTTTCATACATAATGTGGTAAAATTAACTAGGAACAAAACCACCACAGAAACTTGTACATAATCATTATATAGCAGTGATGATTTCATGAATTGCAAAAATTTAAAATACTGGACAAAAAAATTCAGACTATAAATTTAAAACCAGACAGTCTTATAACTATCTATGTAGATAATAATATAGCAATATCTGATCAACAATTAGAATGATTTTTCTCCTGTTAGAGAGACCGAACTAATTTAACTGATTTCAAAATCATCAACTTGTATGTTAGATATCTTACCTATATGTTTCTTCAAACAGATTATTCCAGAAGTAATCATACCCTTCTAAAAAATAATAAATTATTCCCTTAGTACTGGCTATGCACCAAATTCCTTTAAACTAGCAGTTATCAAACCCGATTAAAAAAGCTGACCGCCAGCTATAGGTCAATATCAAACCCCCCTTTATCTCCCAGATCTTAGAAAAGGTTTTAGCACTACAGCTATGCTCGTACCTACATATGAATAACACTCCTGAAATGTGTCAGTCAGAATTTACTGTAGACCTCATCATAGCACAGAGACAGTGCACGTTGTAGTAGTATACAACCTACCACTGGTCTCTGATCCGGGTTCTGATAATATTCTCCTTGATAGACTAGAAAATGTTGTTGGCATTAAGAAAACGGCCCTCTCCTGGTTCAAGTCTTATATGACTGATCATTATCAGTTCATAGATGTAAGTAGTGACTTGTCTATGCATGCTAAGTGCTTAGAGCATGCATGTCAATACACTAATTATACCTTTAAGTGGGAGTATAAGGGGCAATGACATGTTTTGTCTCTGAGAGAGCCATTGTAGTGATGACACATGAGGTTATGACACTACCGTACATTTCACAGCTGTAATTACGGCCCAATTTGCTTAGACAATGTAGTGATGCACTTAAATATACACGTAAACCGACTCCACTATTTTATTTCCCCAATTTTGGTGAGAATTCAGGGGTGGTACATTACACTACTCGCCACTATTACAGAACCAGTCAGTTAAATGTGCAACTGAAATCCCAGGGTATTCCCCATGGAAAGCACACATGGTTTTGAAATCACAAATTCCACATGGTTTTGTTCGCTTTGTATGTTTTATTTTAAGAACTTGTCACATGACCGTACTAGTGAAACCAAGTTAGTGCAAGAGCTGTTTGTGAGCCACTTCCTTTTTTCACTGTTTTTCCACTACATTAAAATATGTATTTGCAAATTGCTGTGGTATAAACAGAATAACACACTTTACTGTATTTAGAATATAAGCCACGCCAAGGCGGTGTGCCACAGACCAGCATGAAGTATCCAGTGTGAACCATTCCTTACAGAGGTTGGGAACCGTTTCAGCTGGCAGTGCCATAAAAGCCAAAAAAGTCTTTAAAGATTTTTTCTTTGATGAGCCATAGAAAAGTTAACATATTTTTAAAGTTTTATATATGTCTTTTACTTATTATAGTTGTTATTGTTGCATAGTTATAAAAAGTGGCAATGTAATCTTCAAAAAACAGCTAAAGACCCACCTCTTCCGTGAACACCTAATCAACTCCTAAGAGAAGAAAAAAGAAAAACCCCACACACAACGCACTTACACCTCTACTCTGTGCACTTTGCTTCCTCTGGTATTCAATTAATGGATCTTGTATAGTAGCACTACTTGTATTGTTCCCTGCTTGATATATCGCTTTGCTTATTTGTAAGTCACTTTGGATAAAAGCGTCTGCTAAGTGAATAAATGTAAATGTAAATGTAATAAAGGCCATTTCGTATCTTACGCGTACTTGACCCAACAGCCTGCAGTTCATCTAATAGGCCTGTAGGTGGCACTTGGACCGACTATGATATTTTCATCAAATGGTAATCAGTATAAGATGCAGTAGGTAAATCCGAGTAAATTGAGCACTAATTACCGTTAATGCGACTTCCAAATAGCAAATTCATTTGTCTATTTGAACTGGAAAGAACGATACTTTTTTCTTTCAGCTATTTCCCCTTTGTTAAAAAAAAAAACACCACCGTGAAAACAGACCGGTTAATTAGACCGGGTAATTACCACCCCGCTCCACATTGTCCAGTGAAATGTTGGCTTCTTGTTCCACATCACGATTGGTTGGTGTCTACATGACAAACTGCCATCGATTATGAATTATTTAATGTTTTAAACTCTTTAGAGTTTTAATTGAATCGACACACTAGCATTTGTTGTTGTTTTGCCCCCAGGTGCCCTATATAGGCCCTATATATAGAGAACCATAGGTTCCCGACGCCTGGTACAGGTGAATATTAAACAAGAACATTTTACCGTCTCCAAAGTCTTCTTGTGATACACAGGAATGCCCTGTATTCACCAGTGCAAGTTTTTATTTATTTCTTTGTGATAATTTAGCAAACACAAAGCATCACAGTTTATAATATCGCTAACTTTGGTTCCGAAGCGCTGGGAATGAGCCGAAACAGCCGTTTCCTCCGAACGTGTCAAATACTTTGACTCATTACAGTAAAAAAAAAAAAAAAAGCCGGACTTTCCATCACTGTAACGTCGACTCCAAACAGGCGGGGTTGTGAAGAGTCACATGATGTGGGCGGAGCTTACGGTGCTGAGGGCGTGGCCGAGCGGCGTGGCGTGAAAGCGCCAGTAAAACACTGGTTCAGTCTTTTTTTTAATACTACTATACACTGTTATTATTTTGCAGCACGTTTGAGATGGACATGTTTGTTTCACACAGCTCACAGATAAATACCACCCTGCCGACTGAAGACTTGACAACTGTAAGTAGCCATGGTTGTATGATTTGTCTTTTTATTCTAGTGAGTGGTGTTCATAATGTAAGCTTTCAGAAAGAGAAGCCCACGGTCAGATATCGACCAGATTGCTGTTCCTGCTCTAATATGGAGTGAAAACTTTTATTTATTTATTTATTGTAAAGTTTGTAAATATTTAAAATGATGTAAACGGGTTGGCTGTATACACAAGAAGAGAGGCAGATTTGTGCGTAGGTAGATATAATTCTCTTTCCGAGGTGATATTGTGTAAATCAAAACACTGCTGCTATTAAATCCGTTGTCTGTTTCCTTTCTCTTTGAGGTGTACTCAGCAGTGCGATGGATTCAAATGTCAATGGCACTCCTAAGGTACAGCAGAAGTCACATGGAGTTAGATCTCCAGAAGCACATACAGTGTATTCTGTAGACTGATTTTCTTTTGTACCCTTTCTGGCTGGTTTCAGTATTTTAGGCTCTGGCTCCATCATTTTCTACACTATTCTCCAAAGACATGTAAGAACTTCTGAGGTAAGATAGAAATAAAATGCAATGTACTCATATTTCAAATCAAATTCACACACACGCAATACTATGCAAAAGTTTTAGGCATCCTATTTTTTAGTACAAACTTTGTTAGATTTTTTTATTTGAGGACTTCTACATTATCAAGTCAGTACAAAAAAAACATTTTAGATTCCCAAACATTATTTTTCTAGTCCCAAATTAAATGTTGCAAATGCAGGCATTTGCAGAAACATGTCAGTAAATAAAGCAGCATATTACGTAAGAGACACTTTTCAGATAAAAAAACAAAACAAAACAATTTTTGTTTTTGCCGAGCCCCACACGAATTTATGGAGATATTGGAGATCCAGATCCCCTCTGCCTCTGGATGAGCCCAAATCTTCTGCTGGGACTACGGCTGCTCCTGAGGCATACTTCTCATTTTCACATTATCTGTGTTACCTTCACATTCTGTGTTACCCAGATGAGGATGGGTTTCCCTTCTGAGTGGTTCCTCAGGTTTCTTCCTCAAAAACATCTTAGGGGTTTTTCCTTGCCACCGTCGCCACTCAGTGGCTTGCTCAGTGGGATAAATTCATTTGTTTTATACCTGTTTGTCTCTGTTTATCTGTTCCTGTTGTCTCTCTTTAGATGTTTCTGCTGTTTATACCTGTTTTTATTTCTGTAAAGCTGCTTTGAGACAATGACTATTGTAAAGCGCTATACAAAAAAATTTTAATAATGAAGGCTGCTGGGTTTTGCTGCAAAAATAAGAAGCGAGTGCGACAGTTAAAGTCTGCAGAAGAACTGTTATATATATATATATATATATATATATATATATATATATATTCCTCTTGTATATTTCATGTTTAAAATGTTTAAAGCATTCTCTGCTTACTCTTACAGGTACAACCTCTGTTTCTTTTGTGTTTAACGGACCTGCTGTTAGCTGTGAGCTGGTTGAGTGGCGCTCTCCTCTTCAGCAGCTCCTGTGACTCCCATGCTACCTGTTACAACCTCCACACTGTGGAGCAGGTAAATAGAAATAACCACGATTTTATCATCACCACCAGCAGGAAGCTGCACTTTTGCTACAAACTGTTTTACACTGCATCAGGCGAGACTATGACACACTGTTACTGTTAATTCGTTAAAGCAATATGTATGAAGATGTTTATATTTTGCTATTTTTCCGCTGTTTATATGAAGAATATCTTGGAACTGAGTTGTATTTTGTGTCTCGGAAAGTTGGTGCCTTCAGACCTTAATTCCTGGCTAAAATAATGCCACTTGCAGCAGCCTGTTGAAGTGTGCTGAAGTCTGATCATATGGCTTGAATTAAGGAACACATGAAGCACAGACGCAATGAGTCATGACAGTTGGATTCTTGGATTTTTAGTTGTCAGGGTCTATGTAGCTGTTTCAGGGAGTATTTATGTACAATGGAAAGGAGCATTCCTTACCATACTCGTTACTTATACGAGCGTTACTGATTTGGCATTAAAATGACGCCAATAGGAAACGTTTTAATTTTAAAAAAGGTATGTGTGAATTGATAGGGCTGTGACAGCCCTTTGTTGCGTTCATATTAAGTCTGCAGAGGGGCAAAAGTCCTGAAATGTGTGGTCTGCTGTAGTTGTGGCAACGTGTGTGTGCTACAGTAAACAACTGAAATAAACAACTGGTGAGGACTACTAGCAGACCCACCCACTGTTAAATTTCTAGGCTCACCACTGCATGAGACCTGTGCTGAAGTCCTTTAAGGCCTGTCCTTATGAGCATGTACATCATGCTTGTACCTTGTCTTGTAATGGATATCTCTGTAAGCTGCCTTCTTGCTAGAAATCACTCCAGCCAAAACAGTTGGGGAATTACATCCTCTGGCAATAAGTGTTTCTTGCATGTGTTGATGGCCAGTTGACCCTGGAATGTCGATGTGGCTGAATCTTGGATTTCTACCCGGGGTGTGCCTGTAGAAGTTGTGGCGTTATTAGGACTGGATGAAAGCTCCAGTGGAGTGAGTTCAACGGTCATCTCTGAACATGTGTGGTTCTGTGAACCCCACATAACTGCAATGGTTTCTTGTCATTTGTGCCCTTGGAAGCACTTTCTATAAAACCATTGTTCATAGTAACCATATATAACCACAATTACATAACTAGTGGTGGCAAAAAAAAAATCTTTCACATATTCATTTGATCACTTATTATAAACATAAAGGTTATGGAAACTTAGCTATAGAAAAGGAAGTAGACATAAAGATAAGTAATGCATATGAGAGGCATAAATTTAGTTAGTAAATTGTAACCCACTCTGCCCTCAAATGTTTTGCTACCCATGTAAAGTAATTATTCACTAGATTCCTGTGTATAGGTGAGCAAATATTTTGGCAGCTGAACCAAAGATTGTTCCTGACAATGTTGACACAGGCAACTGTTACATTAACAAACTTTTTCCTTGTAGCATGGAGCTGTGGTTTGCCATTGTTTGATTTAAGATCAAGGGGATAGGAGGTTTAACAGGCAGATTACATACAGTAGCTGATTGACTTATTTTATGATTCATCTGTTGTAAATGTTTCACATAATGTAAGAGGCAGTCAGTGTTTCATTTTTTTCTTATCAACACACTGCATGTATGGAATGTAAAGTTGCATAATGTTGCAAACTCTGGGGAATGCCTGTGATTTCCACCTTTTAAAGTTCCTCCTTTGCCTTGAATGTGATTCAAATGATTCAAAATACAGGGTGTCCCAAAAGTCTCCATACATTGTGGAACACTACGTAAAATGTTCATACTTAGTTTATAATATATATAATTTATTTCAGACAGCTTTTAAGAGTGCCTTTGACAAGAGAACAACGTATTGAAATCATTCTCATGGCTGAATTGGGAAACTGTCACACAGTTGCAATAGATTTTAGAAGGATACATGGCAAGCACATCACACACGAGCCAAAATTGGAAGACATGACTTTGTGTGTTTACAAAGAAATGTCAATCAAGTAGAGGATATTTTGTAAATAAAGTTACATTTTGCTAAACAGTGATAGTTTCACACTATGTATGGAGGCTTTTGGGACACCCTGTAATATTATGATAATTATACGATAAATGGGATTTTTTTTCTTCTTCTCACTACCATTGTGACTTTCCCTTTTTTAACCAGACTCTCTTCATGGCTTCCTTTTTCTATACACTTCACTATGTGTGGGTGCTCTACACTGGGCTGAAGGAGAAGTATTATTGCAGACAGAATGGTTTCCCAGCTCAGGTAATAAATCTAGTCATTATCACAAGCTCTGATGGTCATGAATTTCAAAATGAAAACTTATGACTGTCCCATGGGTAATTCATCTTCAATGACTTATTAATTTCATCATTCAACCCAGGCAAACCCATGCAGTCAGCTGGTAGCAGTTATGTCCTGGTATGTAGAGCCATGTATTTAATATGCTCCTATTTATACTGACTGTACAGTATATTATGTTCATAGGTTCTAATGGGATGTCTGTATTAGCACTGTCAATCAATTTTATATTCTTTCTCATTCCAGTGTTTTGCCACTGTTGCTCACAATGCCAGTGTTCATAACAGGAAATGCGTCACACTGTTACGTAAACTTTACCCAGCCCTACAGGTATGTCTAACTGGTGTATTCATCTGGAAAACCCCAACAAAACTTTTTTGGACAGTGATAATTCCAAGTCATCCTCTACGTAGCATACAGCCTAAAACCAGAAGGAACTGATATAAGTTTGTCTAGTGGAACTGTGTATGAAAAGAATATTAGATCCTCTAGCCAGAAGCACTCAACCTCAAACATACACGCTTGATTTTATTTGTGTGGCTTCACTAATATCTCTAGCTATTTTTAACAATTTGGGCAAATGCCAAGAGATGCTGAGTAGTAAGCAGAAGGCCTCAGCAAATATTAATTGTATTTTTATTTTAAAAAAAAAAGAGGGGAAAAATAATTTTTTAAAAAAAAATTTGGATTGTTAAATGTGCGTGTTTTTTTTTTTTTAAAAAAAAAAGGTTGAGTTTTTAAAAAATGCGTGAAAGAAATGCTATGATAAGCAGACTGAAACCCTCAGATTATACAAAATGAAAGCTGTGTGTTTGGGGATGATTCTACAAGACTACAGATGTTTATGCCCAGACTAGTTTGTCTTACGAGGATGTCTTTTCTGTTACTTTATTGTGTTTGCAGTTTTGTTTTTATTCATTTACCTACTGATTTGACTACAGTACAGAACAACATAAGCAGGAACCCTTTCGTTTGACCTATATGATACCAACATTAGAATTTTAAAGAAATGTATACTGTATGGCCAAATATATGTGGACATCTTACCATCACAACCATATGTGGACACTTCCCACTGTTGCCACAAAGTTGTAAGCACACAGGATAGAAAGTCTTTGTATGCTGTAGCATTAAGACTTCCCTTAACAGGAACTAAGATGCCCAAACCCCTGTGCACAGTTTTTGTCTTAATTCCCATGGTTTTAGAATGGGAACATATGGGTGTGATGGTCAGGTGTCCACATACCTTTTGCCATATACTGTTTTTCCATAATGTAGAATTTTTCATGTTTATTTACAGATGCCTTTTGTTACACACCGGTGCTCTCTACATAACATCACAGGAGAGTGAGATACTCATGCCTTGTAAAATCATCAGTGACTACACCATCAGTACCTTCCTAATAACCTTCTTCTTTACTCTTACTGGGATTGTGGTAAGCTACTTTCTAATCTGTGCTCAAGTTTCAGACATTTTAAGAGATTTTATTGTATTGAAGCTTAATTTACAGTCAGGCCCATACATTTGGACATTGCTATATTTATTGTTATTTGTGCTACCTACCACAGTACAATCCCCCAGTACATTTATATTGGCAACCTTGAAAATATGAGGAAACAAGCCTGTGGAAAAATTGTGATTATTGTTTGACCTTTGATCTTTTGTTCAAAAAATGCACAAAAATTCTATGCTCTCATGGATATTAAAGACTTGCAAACACAAAACAGGATTATCAAAAACAAAACGTTGTTTAGTCAGTACTTTGTGCTGCCTCCCTATGCCAAGATAAGAGCTCTGAGTATTCTCCTATAATGCCTGATGAGGTTTGAGAACAGATGGCAAGGGATCTGAGACTATTCCTTCATACAGAATCTCGCCAGATCCTTCACATTTCAAGGTCCATGCTGGTGGACTCTCCTCTTCAGTTCATCCCACGGGTTTTCTATTGCTTTCAAGTCAGGGGACTGTGATGGCCGTGGCTGGCCCTTGATTTTGTGGTCAGTAAATTGATGTATGTTTGGATCATTGTCCTGATGGAAGATCCAACCACGGCCCATTTGAATCTTTCTGGCAGAGGCTGTCAGGTTTTCATATAATATCTGTTGATATTTGATCGAGTCCATGATGCCATGTATCCTAACAAAATGTTCAGGTCCTCTGGCAGAAAAACAACCCCAAAACATTCAAGAGCCTCCACCATATTTAAATGTGGGCATGAGGTACTTCTCCATATGGCTACCTCTGTGTCCTCACCTCTGGTGTTCATTGTCAGAAAGATCTATTTTGCCAAAAGCTCTATTTCCAGTAGTGTCTGACAAACAAGATGCTTGAGATTGTTTTTGGATGAGAGCAGAGGCTTTTTTCTTGAAACCCTTCCAAACAACTTGTGGTGATGTAGGTGATTTCGGATTGTAGTTTTGGTGACTTATGACCCCAAGAAGCAACTAACTTCTGCAATTCTCCAGCTGTGATCCTTGGGAGATTTTTTAAAACCATTCTCCTCACAGTGCGTTGAGACAATATAGATACATGTCCAGTTCCAGGTTGATTCATAACATTTCTAGTTGACTGGAACTTCTTAATTTTTAATTAGGTGCAGTGGTAGCTCAGTGGTTAAGGTGTTGGACTACTGATCAGAAAGTCATGAGTTCATATCCCAGCACTGCCAAAACTGTGACTGCTGAGCCCTTGAGCAAGGCCCTTAACCCTCAACAGCTCAGTTGTGTAAAAAATAAATTATATAAATGTAAGTCACTCTGGATAAGGGTGTGTGCCAAATGCTGTAAATGCAAATTATTGCCCTGATGGTGGAAATGTAAATTTACAGTGCTTTTGCTATTTTCTTAAAGCCACTTCCCATTTTGTGAAGCTAAGCAACCTTTTGCTGCACATCACAGCTATATTCCTTGGTCTTACCCATTTTGATGAATGACTAATGGAATTTGGCCTGTGTGTTACCTCATATTTATACCCCTGTGAAACAAGAAGTCATGGTTCAACAATTTCCTGTTCCTAGTCACCCAGGTGTACTAAAAATTTAAAATATCAATGGGAATACTTCAAATACATTTTTCTCATATGAATTCATAGGGGTGCCAATAATTGTTGCACACATTTAACAAAGATTTATTTATTTTTTGATAAACCTGTGTTGTGTTTGTAATTGTTTGATATCCTTGAGTTCAGAGTATTTTTGTGAATTATTTTAACAAAAGACCAAATTTTTACAGACTTCTTTGCTCATATTTAAAAAAGGGTGCCAATATTAGTGGAAGGCACTGTACATTGGACTTCAAATCAAATAATATTTAGCCTTTGATGGTGTTTACATCCAAATCAGGTGAACAGTGTCAGAATTACAGCACTTTTTATACATGGTCTCCCCTTTTTGATTTATGACCAAAAGCAATTTGCTGCTCAGCCGTTCCATGGAAGGTGTGTGTTTTCCCTCATTATGTCAAGCAAGCAGATAAAAGGTCTAGTTGATTTCAACTGTGGCATTTGCATTTGGAATCTGTTTCTGTCAATATGAAATCCAGAGAGCTGAAAAACATGCACTGAGGATTGAGTGACAGTATTGTGAAGCAGACAGTGAGAGAAGAATAGTTGAGCATTCATGAATTGTATGCAAATGAATGAAAGATTGTGATTGCTGTTGTAATTGGTTTAAAAAGTGCAGTGGTGTAAAGTGCAGTGAATAGACACAGGATGGAGGTGTGTGATGGAGGTCAGAGTGATGTTTAACTGGGGCAATCCATAAATCATAATCAAAGTCAGTAGTATAGGTCACATCACAGACAGGAATATCCATAATTGCAGTCGAGAACACAGAAACAGGTCACACCTATGCTATATGCTCAGGAGCGTGCTATGCTCAGAGAGTGAATACTCTTATTGCTTTTCAATTTTCAGATGATGACACCAAGACAACAGCAGGCAACACATTCGTGCACATACTCATTAGCTAGGATAGATTTGTGTGTTGCCTGGCAAATAATTTTTTTTTCTCTTATAACCTGCAGCTTGCTGTGGTTCTGTGCCTCTGAAGTGCTTTTTAGCTACTTGTGACTCATGTAGACTAGTATGGGCAGCAGCCCTGATTGAACTGTTAGCAAACAGGTTTTGTGATATAGCAGGTTTTGACAAAAGCAGAATAGGAGAGGGTAGGATTGCACTGCTTGTACAGTTATTCAGGCCAAATCAGAGCAGCCAGTGGAGAGGGAATCCTGCTAGAGCAGTGGTGGCCAACCAGTCAGAGACTAAGAGCCACATTTTTTACTGTGTTACCGTAAAGAGCCACATCACACACATGGGCACACATGAACATCATCCCATCCCTTCCTCTCACACACACATACACACACATACACACACACACAGACTTTTGCTCAACCAGATTTATTGTAAGTGTCACGCACCATTATGAAATTGACTCTTATCGTACTACTGGCCAGTGACTACAGGCCAGTCATTTTCAACAACAAGAACATTGTGTGCACTGTCTAACACACACAAACTCTCAGTTGAACCAAGTCCACAAACAAAAATATAATAATTTACTAGGCATGTTACTTAGTGGGACTTCTGGCATTCCTTGCCTTGAACAATCCTCTTCAAATCTTGCTTGTATTCCGTTATTGCCACTCGAATCAATTCTTTCACATGGCTGTCAGTCAGAACAGATCGATGCTTTGATTTCAATTGTTTCAGGGTAGAAAACACAGACTCGCAGACGTATGTTGACCCAAACATTGACAGTATCCTTGACCGTGCCTTGTGTGCATGCTTCTGGCGTGGACTTGTTCCTTGTTAACTTTGCTACAGTATTAAATAAGAATCTTGGATTATTCTTATAATCTTCTATTAGGGTGGAGAGATACATTGATCTAGCAGCACTAAGAGCTTTTCTATAGTTTAGTAGCTCTCCTTCTATGTTGTTTGGAATTCCACCAATTTAGTTTCACACCATTTATATTCTAAATTCCAAGTGGACTGTTTTAATGTGCATGTGTGATTGTTATACCAGGGTGCTAGTTTTTCTGATTATTTTCCTTTTAAGTGGAGCTACATTATTTATAGCATTGTTCACCAACTCTGTTCCTGGAGATTTACTTTTCTGAAGACTTTAGCTCCAACCATAATCGTGCCCACCTGACCATCTAATCATTTACTTAAGAAGTTCTTGATCAACAAAAACAGGTGTGTTAGATTTTGGTTGGAGATGAAACCTGCAGGAAGGTAGATCTCCAGGAACATGGTTGGTGACCACTGATCTAGCGTGTAGCAGAAGGTTGACTGTAAGTTGCCTGATCAAGTTCTGTGGGCTCAGATGGAGTTCCAATCAGGGTTGATAACTCTGGGAGATTATTGATAAACTATGTACAGTAGCTGGTGTGAATGTACATTTGACGCTTTAGCCTAACAAAGTGCATACTTATAATTAAGAGACATTTTATATGAGGTTAGGTAATGATCTGTGATGGCTTCAGACGTGGCAAAGTGACTATATTTTCTATATTTAATACGAAGGTTACCATAATGAGTGGGTCCTGTTTCATTCTGATTAACCCCTACTGAATCCAGAATAGAATCAAAAAACGTTTTATTTATTTGATTCGTGTCATTTGATTCTTGTCTTGGCTAATGGCACAAAAGCATAATGCTTTGTAGACTGCATAAAGCATACCACATACTTGCGTAACACATATTACAGACTGGCCATAGGTTAGGGCTAAATGATATGGGTTCGATCAATAATTTGTAGGAGACAGAAACTATTAAATAAGTTTTTTAATGACAGAAATGTATGTAAATTTAATCATAGGGATTCTCTTAATATTTTCTCTAAAAATTTCACTAATTGAATTTTCACAATCATTTGTCTATAAAGTGCCAAACTCCATCGTGTATACATCTGTGATTTACAAATGATCTGAGATTTCACCTCATTATGTTTCATCAAACCTCTCAATGCTGAATCTATTGCTCTTCTTGCTCTAGGTGCTAATGGTAAAAGCTCGCTCCTTGTACAAACGCTGTGTTACTTCTCATGGCTTCCTTGCTGACCGTCAATGGGCCACACTTCGTGTGCTGGAACAGCGCATGATTCTTTACCCATCTGCATTCTTTTTCTGCTGGGGACCAGGTAAACACAAGTTTAAAGATTAAAGAATAGTCTCCCTTTTCATATTAGATCTTCCCCCTCTTTTACCATGTTCAAATCTACTCTGAAGACCCACTTTTATTCGTTATCTTTTAATTCGGTCTGAGGGTGTAGAATATTAATTTGTCCATCCATTAAATGTTTGTTTGAAATCTTTTTTATTGTATTCAGCACCTTGGTTTCAACTTCTGTAGTTTTTTTAAAATGTGCTTTATAAATAAATAAACTCAATTAAACTTAAATGCAAGCTCTTGTATGATTAATTCTATATTTATATATTACAGTAGGTAAATACTGCTATGCAGTTACCTAACCATAAATGTACCTAATCATAAACACTGTTAACCAAATGTCTCTGAGCTGCGTTTGGTGGATTTTTATTTTATAATTCTTTTGCATTTCAAGCATACAAAGAGGAACTAAAAAAGTACCAGAGTTTTTGAGCAACGTGTTTATGTCTTCCTCTTTTGGACAGCAATTTTCCTGGCCACCATGATGTTATTCAAACCAGAGGAAGTGGAAGGAAGGGTGGGAGTTATCCTTTACATTCTACAGGTAAGTCAAAATAAATATTCTGTACAACCAATAACAATATGATCTCTTGTTTGTTTTTTATAGCAGCTGTATAATTCCTTTTTAAATTGTTACTACCTTGTTACTCTCAGGTTAAAGTGACTTCGTATATGTACTATTAATATGAAATATGATCAATTCAGCTTATTCATTACCATATGTAGCACTTTTCACTACTGCCGATGTCATGAAGCAGTTTAACAAAAAGTGAGGTCAAAGCCAGAAGAAAAAACTCTCTAAGGACCCTTTAATTTAAATAAAAGAAAAAAGAAAGTAATTCAATAATGGAGGCGCTAATTTTAGCGGTATCGAGCTATCCTGTACTTTACAACTCAGCTTTGAAAGATTCTAAGAACAACTTATGCGTGAAGCAGCGAATGTTTGGACGGATGATGTCATATCCTGTTCCTGCCCATATTTGCAGTGTCGTCTGACAAAAAATACGCAGGCTTAAAGCCTAGTGTGATCGCAGCCTAAAACGCTCCAGGCACAGAATCATCGAAACTGGACAGTTTGTGATATTTTTTCCCCTCGAACCTTTACCTGTCCAGTCTGTGCCCGTGTTAGCCTCAGATTCAATTTTCAATTAAATTTTATTTGTATAGCGCTTTTTACAATGGACATTGTCTTAAAGCAGCTTTACAGAAATATCAACACGGTATACAGATATTAAAAGTGCGAATTTATCCCAATTGACTAAACCGATGGCGATGGTTGAAAAACTACCTAAGATGTTAAGATGAAGAAACCGTGATAGGAACAAGACTCAGAAGGAAACCCGTCCTCATTTGGGTAACAACAGATAGTGTGAAAAAGTTCATTATGGATTTATATGAAGTCTGTTTGGCCTTAGAAGCAGCCGTAGTCCCAGCAGTCTGGAATTGGGGTAGATGAGTGCTCCATCCAGAGGCAGGACATCCAAAACGGATCAGGCAGGTCCTGAGAGCAGAAAGGATCTGAATCTCTAGTGTCTCCATAAAATCGTGTGTGGCTCGGCAGAAGGAGAGAGGGAGAGAAAAGATGATTAGACTGGGAATTAGTATAATAGAGAGTCTAGTCAGGGTAGGCTTGAGTAAACAAATACGTTTTAAGCCTAGACTTAAACACTGAGACTGTGTCTGAGTCCTGAACACTAATAGGAAGACTGTTCCATAACAGTGAGTCTCTATAAGCGAAAGCTCTTCCCCCTGCTGTAGCCTTCACTATTCAAGGTACCGTCAAATAGCCTGCATCTTTTGATCTAAGTAGACGTGGAGGATTATAGAAAACCAAAAGGTCACTTAGATACTGTGGCGCGAGACCGAGCGTAGTGCTTTATAGGTTAATAAAAGTATTTTATAATCGGTGCGAGATTTCACTGGGAGCCAGTGCCGTGTGGATAAGATTAGGGTAATATGGTCGTATCTTCTGGTTCTAGTTAGGACTCTAGCAGCTGTATTCTGGGACATTCAAGAACATTCTTGTTCTTGGCTGACAGGAGTGGAACCCAATGTGGCCTTCTGCTGTTGTAGCCCATCTACCTCAAGCTCGATGTGTTGTGTGTTCTGAGATGCTTTTCTCCTCACCATGATTGTAAAGAGTGATTGATTATTTGAGTTGATGTATACATCTTCCTGGCAGCTTGAACCAATCTAGCCATTTTCCTCTGAACTCGCTTACCAACAAGGCGTTTCCACCCACAGAACTGTCGCTCACTCAGTGCTTTTTGTTTTTCACACCATTCTATGTAAACTCTAGGGACTGTTGTGTATGAAAATCTCAGGAGACCAGCATTATCTCAATACTCAAACCAAATCTGGTACTGTACGAAGAACCATGCACACTTTTTCTTTCTGATGTTTTAATGTGAACATGAACTGAAGCTCTTGGCCTGTATCTGCATGATTTTTTGCATTGCACTGCTGCCACATGATTGGCTGATTAGATAACTGCATGAATGTGCAGTTGTACAGATGTTCCTATTAAAGTGGATGGTGAGTGTATGTATCTGGGCTGCTTTGTAATGCATTTATGTAAATAAGTGGAATCTAGACAAGCACAAATGTAATGAGGCCATGAGTGTTATTTAGCTCCGTTATATTACTCTGAGGCACTGTGTGTAAGAACCACTTACGCCACTCTCTCTCTACCTTTCTCAGTGTCTCTTGGCCTCTCTCAATTTTTTTTTGTCATTCTTCTCCTCTCTCTTTCTTAGGCCTTCACCTCTGGCTCTCAGGGTTTGTTGAACTGTCTGGTGTATGGCTGGACGCAGCAGCACTTCCGCACCCTAAGCAGTAGCAATGTGAGAGACGCTGATACCCAAACACCACTGTTACGCTCCCAGAAGCAAACTTACAACACCCTCTGGACATCCAGCACAGACATGCAACATATCTGAGGGATGTGAAAAGAAAAATACTTCTCATAACCCAACCTATAGACTAAACTGCCTTATGACTTGTCTTGAGGGACTTATAGTTACTTGTGTGACACTTGCAAAAGGAAAAAGGCTGGACATCCATGCGTGAAGTGCATCTCTGAAGAGTTGTGTTTTTTTTTTTTTAGACTTGTATGGTCACACATGGGGCAGTGTACCTGTTGCCATTGCAACAATGGCAGGTGGCCAGTCAAGACGGTTAAACATGAGGACAAAAACTTTGAAGAAGGAAGAGGTCTAGTATTGGTTTTGTTATGAGTCCTGCTGCTGCACCTGCCATCGGAAAGATAAGCAAGGAAATTATTCTACAGAGTCTCTAGCTATGTTTTTAAACAGCATCAAACTTTACATAAGGTAAAGGAAGATATTACTGAAAAGGAAGATATTACTTATTTTGAGAACTGGCAGGAAAGGACGAAAATAACCTTTTTGAAGAAACAAATCAAAGGGAACTATACTTTTACAGGAGTCTCATATTAGACTTAGAAATTCCCAAAGGGCCCAACAACAAATGCCACAAAATAAACCAAACCCAAATGAAATTCTTCTACAGTAAGTGTTTACTCAAACACTTCAGAGTGGACTTCCCCTGCTGACATATTCTGAGTAGTTCATGACAAGTACTACAAAAACAGCATATTTACTCTTTTTTTTTTTCTTTCTTTTTTTTTTCCTGGGGAAGCAGGTAAAACACAGGTATGTCAGATATCAGGTGTGTCCTTTCATACACAAGATGTACACATCCATGATTAAATCTGGGAATATTTCATTTTAGTTGTATAGCATTTTTAGCAATAGACACAAAACAGCTTTACAGAAATCTGGATGCAGATTTAGCATATTGAAGCAAAGCATTTTTAATAAACCCACAGCAGTTATATTTACATTTAATGTTATGGAATATCTCACTTATGTTATAAACAAGCTGTTACTAGAACAGTGTTTTCAAATTAGTACATATCTGAAAATTCATCCAGTGGTGTGTGTGTTGTGTGTTGTGGTGTGTGTGTGTGTGTGTGTGTGTGTGTGTGTGTGGATATAAGCAAAAAATATGAAATGTATCACTCAGGTGGTCAGGTGGATTTCACTGGCATAAAAACAGACCCATTTACCATAATTTCATGCTAACAGGGCTTTTTCTGTATTACTCAGTTTCTCATTAGTATAATCAATAATTAAGTATAACGTATATTTGCTGAAAATATATTTTCAATTAATATCAATAGATGCATGTCCTTAATCATAGAGCAGGTGATTTGCTGTAATAAGTAAATTAATGCTAAGGTACAACAAAAGTGGAGGTCAAGAATAAGTGTCTGCAGTGTGTGATGAAGGGCAAAACCATAAGGGATTATGAAAAGAGGAAACAGGTTTTGTGCTAGACCTACATACACATTTTATACTTTGGAATTTGTAATGGGAAATTTGGGGTTGAATGTAGGACTATGATAACTTGAGAGTGAGGGAGAAAATAGTTTTCTCAATATGTTTGCACTGTCATGTTTTATTCACATTTTCGAGGTTGTTCTGTAAACATGTTTACCTTGTTGATCATTATGAATTATTGTGTACTGTACACTTTGTACAAACAAATGGCTTGAAGCAGTGGCAGTTTAGTTAACGTTTGTATAAAACATTACAACCCAACACTGAGGTACTGTAGTCTGTGTTTAATACTCTGTTTTATAAGTTATACACTGTTTTCTAAAACAGGTATTACAAGTAGTCATCTTAATTATTTCATTTGCCTCTGTTTCATTCACTCAACTTAGTTATGTGTTTTTGTATTATTCTGCACTTTGTGTCACAATTGAGGTTAACAGACATTTAAAAAGGAAGAGATGAGAACCAGACCTCATCTGGATGAAATCATAGTCAGAAATAAAGTTTGCGTTAGTAATATTAAACACATAACTGGAACACACAGGAAATATCTGTGAGGTAGGCCAGTATAGGGAGTCGTGTGAAAAAGTGTCAGGGTCTTGGCAATCTTCTTGTAGCCTAGGCCATCTTTATGTAGAGCGACAATTCTTTTTTTCAGATCCTGAGAGAGTTCTTTGTCATTAGGTGGCATGTTGGACTTCCAGTGACCAGTATGAGGGAGTGTGAGAGCGATGACTCCAAATTTAACACACCTGCTCCCCATTCACACCTGAGACCTTGTAACACTAACAAGTCACATGTCACCGGGGAGGGAAAATGGATAATTGGGACCAATTTGGACATTTACACTTTGAGGTGTACTCACTTTTGTTGTCAGCGATTTAGACATTAATGGCTGTGTTATTTTGAGGGGACAGTAAATTTACACTGTTACACAAGCTGTACACTCACTACTTTACATTGTAGCAAAGTGTCATTTCTTCAGTGTTTCACATGAAAAAATATCAAATATTTACAAAAATGTGAGGGGTGTACTCACTTTTGTGAGATACTGTATAAGAAATATTTCACCTGTGATCATGTAGCTCTTAGAAATGACTTTGGATCTGTTTTTGTTTGAATATATAGGCTACGGTCAGGTTGCGTGACAACTCTAACGGTCAATTTTGATAACATTATTGCTACAGCTTGTTATTGTTAGTGATTTTCAGCTGTATAACCACCTACTATCTACTTAATACTAGAGAGTAATTGTTACATTCAGTCTCCTTTTTTTCCACCCAGCTGGCTACAGATCTTTTAAGCTGGTATGCAAATCAATGAAACAACTTTTGTCACTATGATCAACCCCACCGTCTGTATATATCTTAGTTTTGAAGCTGTGATCTAAGAAACACAGTCACAGAGCTGAAATTACCTCGAACTTCTCATAAGTAATTGCTCCATGAAATACTTCTCTCAATGTAATACGCGTATTTCTTATATCATTGAGTCCCTTCCATACAGACAGCAATACACTATGACAGCAATACACTATGACAGCAATACACCGACAAAATTCTAAATTCTTGATGATGCGTACCAGTCAGTGGGGAGGCCACCGTTGTCCAGAAAACCTGAGAAGACACACACAGCCCAGCCAGGAGACGCCATATTGTGGTGGAAATTAGTAAGGAAACACTCGCAGACCTCTGAAGTCCTCTGAAGGTAAAAAAAAAAGGTTTATTACAGAAATAATGTTAATACAGGATAGAATAAAGCAGGAGTAAGAGTAATGAGAGCGCTCTGAAGCGCTTGTGCTGAACCACTACTATAGATATGAAACTCAGAGCATGGCACACTTTTGTATACTGATAAGAAGTGGGTTGAGGTCTTAGAAGATGTGCAGACGAACCTCGAACAGAAGAACATGTTTGTGCCTCTGTTTTTCACTGCTGACCTAAACATTCACCGTTTCTCCTACAAAACATGCCGAAAAGCATCGTTACTATTTTCTGATGCACGTTAATATGCACCAGGACTTTAGTTTGGGATTGAATGATGTCACAGGCACGGGTTACTCTGATTGGATAAATCCATGCAAGCTCATTGAATATTCATGAATTTGTCTGGCGCCCCCACCTGCTCAGTCTCCTGAATTTAAACGCTCGAGGCTGTTGCATGCGCGTGGTACCTGACCAGTTTTAACGACTCTGAGATGCGATAAGGTATCAGAGAACTATCAAAAGGAACCACATAGTAGGTGTATGTGCTCATTTAAAAGACACATTTCACACGTGATCATGTAGCTCTTAGAAAAGACTTTGGGTCTGTTTTTGTTTGAATATTTAGGCTACCACCAGGTTGCTTGACAACTCTTAACGGTCCATTTTGATAACAAAATGCTATAGCTTGTTATTGTTAGTGATTTTCAGCTGTTACTGAAGAATAAAGCCATTTCTCAAAGATATCCATAAAAAGGCTTGTGGCAAACTTTAGACGAGACTTTTTATGGATATCTTTGAGAAATGGCTTTCTTCCTTGGGATGTTTAAAGCTTGGGAAATCTTTTTGTATCCAAATCCAGCTTTAAACTTCTCCACAACAGTATTACGGACCTGCCTGGTGTGTTCCTTGGTCTTCATGATGCTCTCTGCGCTTTCAACAGAACCCTGAGACTGTCACAGAGCAGGTGCATTTATACAGAGACTTGATTACACACAGGTGGATTCTATTTATCACCATCAGTCATTTAGGACAACATTGGATCATTCAGAGATCCTCGCTGAACTTCTGGAGTGAGTTTGCTGCACTGAAAGTAAAGGGGACGAATAATTTTGCACGCACCACTTTTCAGTTTTTTATTTGCTAAAAAAGTTTAAAATTGTGTCCCACTTGTTGGTGATTCTTCACAAAAAAATAAAATTTTATATCTTTATGTTTGAAGCCTGAAATGTGGCAAAAGGTTGAAAAGTTCAAGGGGGCCGAATACTTTCGCAAGGCACTGTATATCTTAGTTTTGAAGCTGTGATCTAAGAAACACCAATATCGCTGCCGTCGCAGAGCTCAAATTACCTGGAACTTCTCATAAGTAATTGCTCCATGAAATACTTCTCTCAATGTAATACACGCCGTGTGTGTATTTCTTATATCATTGAGTCCCTTCCATACAGACAGCAATACACTATGACAGCAATACACTGAGACATAAAATTCTAATTCTAAATTCTAAATTCTTGATGATTCCTACCAGTCAGTGGGGAGGTCACCATTGTCCAGAAAACCTGAGAAGACGCACACAGCCCAGCCAGGAGACATCAAATTGTCGTGGAAGCTAGCAAGGAAACACTGAAATCTCTGAAATCCTCTGAAGGTAAAAAAAAGGTTCATTACAGAAATAAGGTTAATACAGGATAGAATAAAGCAGGATAGAATAATAAGAGCGCTCTGAAGTGCTTGTGCTGAACCACTACTATACAGTGGTTTGAAAAAGTGTTTGCCCCCTTCCTCATTTCCTGTTCCTTTGCATGTTTGTCACACTTAAGTGTTTCGGAACATCAAACCAATTTAAACAATAGTCAAGGACAACACAAGTAAACACAAAATGCAATTTGTAAATGAAGGTGTTTATTATTAAAGGTAAAAAAAAATCCAAACCATCATGGCCCTGTGTGAAAAAGTGATTGCCCCCCTTGTTAAAACATACTATAACTGTGGTTGTCCACACCTGAGTTCAATTTCTCTAGCCACACCCAGGGCTGATTATTGCCACACCTGTTCACAATCAAGGCATCACTTAAATAGGAGCTGCTTGACACAGTAAGGTCCACCAGAAGATCCTTAAAAGCTACACATCATGCCGAGACCCAAAGAAATTCAGGAACAATTGAGAAAGAAAGTAATTGAGATCTATCAGTCTGGAAAGGGTTATAAAGCCATTTCCAAAGCTTTGGGAATCCAGCGAGCCACAGTAAGAGCCATTAACCACAAATGACATGGAACAGTGGTGAACCTTCCCAGGAGTGGCCGGCCCACAAAAATACCCCAAGAGCGCGCAGCGAACGACTCATCCAAGAGGTCACAAAAGACCCCACAACAACGTCCAAAGAACTGCAGGCCTCACTTGCCTCAGTTAAGGTCAGCGTTCAGGCCTCCACCATCAGGAAAAGACTGGGCAAAAATGGCCTGCATGGCAGAGTTCCAAGGAGAAAACCACTGCTGAGCAAAAAGAACATCAAAGCTCGTCTCAATTTCTCCACAACACATCTTGATGATCCCCAAGACTTTTGAGACAACATTCTGTGGACCAATGAGACAAAAGTGGAACTCTTTGGAAGGTGTGTGTCCAAGTATATCTAGCGTAGAAGGAACACTGCATTTCATAAAAAGAACATTATACCAACAGTAAAATATGGTGGTGGTAGTGTGATGGTCTGGGGCTGTTTTGCTGCTTCAGGACCTGGAAGACTTGCCGTGATAAAAGGAACTATGAATTCTGCTGTCTACCAAGAGATCCTGAAGGAGAATGTCCGACCATCTGTTCGTGTACTCAAGCTGAAACGAACTTGGGTTCTGCAGCAGGACAATGATCCTAAACACACCAGCAAGTCCACCACCGAATGGCTGAAGAAAAACAAAAATGAAGACTTTGGAGTGGCCTAGCCAAAGTCCTGACCTGAATCCTATTGAGATGTTGTGGTATGACCTTAAAAAGGCCGTTCATGCTCGAAAACCCTCTAATGTAACTGAATTAGGACAATTCTGCAAAGATGAGTGGGCCAAAATTCCTCCAGGACGCTGTAAAAGCCTCATTGCACGTTATCGCAAACGCTTGGTTGCAGTTGTTGCTGCTAAGGGTGGCCCAACCAGTTATTAGGTTTAGGGGGCAATGACTTTTTCACACAGGGCCATGATGGTTTGGATTTTTTTTCACCTTTAATAATAAACACCTTCATTTACAAATTGCATTTTGTGTTTACTTGTGTTGTCCTTGACTATTGTTTAAATTGGTTTGATGTTCCGAAACACTTAAGTGTGACAAACATGCAAAGGAACAGGAAATGAAGAAGGGGGAAAACACTTTTTCACACCACTGTAGATATGAAACGCAGAGCATGGCACACTTCTGTGTACCGATAAGAAGCGGTTTGAGGCAGTTCAAACAGGCTTCCTTTCAGAGTCTTAAAAGATGTGCAGATGAACCCTGAACAGAAAAACGTTTGTGTCTCTGTATAGCAGATAAACATTCTTTACTGATCTCAGTGTCATGACATGGCCTTCTTAGACGTTATCCTCTGTTGAGAATGAATTTACAAAGTAAAAATGAATAATTTCCCTCACAGGTGTACCCCGCCTTGTGCCCGATGCTCCAGGTTTCCCGACACCCAGTAGTATAAGCGGTATAGAAAATGGATGGATATACATTTTATATTTCTCACTCAATCATTACAGTCTGTCATGAACTGGGGAATTTCTGTAATATCCACTGAAAAGTTAAAAGTGTACGGCACAGCATTGTTTTGTCATAGGTTGATATAATCATACCTGAGTGATGAGTCTACATACATAAACATCAGAAGAAAAAGAGACTGCAGTTCAATCAAAATTTTCCAGATTATGGGTTTACCATATTGTAGTGTTACAACCTGGAACTGTTGTTTATATTGAAGTGGGGGATCAGTATACACAAAAATAATACAGAATACAATAAAAACACAATTTGTTAAAAATTATTTACAAAACAACATCATTACGGTTGTTATTTCATAAGTATTTGCCCCCGTTGCTGTGAAAGCCCTAAATTTGTTGGAGAGACACAAGGCCACAGCTTCACATTTTTGGTTTGCTAATGAAGAGTTATATATTAGCACATTTTTACTAATTTATGTCCTAAAGTTTTTTCCCCCTGCCCAGTCTCCTGAATTTAAACGCTCAAGGCCGGTGCGTGCGCATTACGGTACCTGACCAGTTTTAACGACTCTGAGATGCGATAAGGTATCAGAGAACTATCAAAAGGAACCACATAGTAGGTGTATGTGCTCATATAAAAGACATATTTCACACGTGATCATGTAGCTCTTAGAAATGACTTTGGGTCTGTTTTTGTTTGAAAATTTAGGCTACGGCCAGGTTGCTTGACAACTCTTAACGGTCCATTTTGATAACATTAATGCTATAACTTTTTATTGTTAGTGATTTTCAGCTGTTACTGAAGATGAATGTGTTATGTGTTAGTTAGCCACCTACTATCTACTCAGTGCTAGAGAGTAATTGTTACATTCAGTCTCCTTTTTTTCACCCAGCTGGCTACAGATCTTTTTAGCTGGTATGGAAATCGATGAAACAACTTTGGTCAGCTTGATCAACCCCATCTACTTCCCTGGCAAGTTGTGGTGTTTGGTGAACGATCCTCAGATTCGCTCAATCTGTTGGGACACCAGCGGGAAGGAATACTCATCTATCAGCAACCCTTTGAAGCTGAAGTGCTATTGTCCCAACCCAGGCAGGTGATCGAGTACTTCAGAACGACGGACTTCATCAGTTTCGTTCGCCAGCTGAACCTGTATGGCTTCAGAAAAAAACGCACAGACCGTGATGTCTCAGACAAGCAACCCAACATCTCTAACATTAAGGCCCAACTGCACCACTTTCACAGCCCGTACTTCAAACGGGACAAGCCTGAGCTTTTACTCAAACTAAAGCGACTCACACGTCTCAACAAGGCCAAGCTTGCCGGGATAGAGGTGACCAGCAGGAAGTCAAAACCTTGCCATAATGTGATCCTGAATTCGCCACAGCAAACCTCTGCCTTAATGAAAACAGGTTGGTAGTGTTTCAACAAGCAGCCCTGAGAAGACTGGGCATCCTGAATGGGATGCCAGTCCATCACAAAGCACCGTGCGCACACATATATTCACACACTCATTCACACATAGTGCCACTTTACCTTAAACACTCCACTTATTTCCTGGAACCTGGAAGAAACCCACCTCAACCCTAGTCCACAGGTTTCTCCGCCACTGTGCGAATTCTTTAAATCTGGAAACATTTTAGCCCATGTCCTTTGAAAGATTGGATAGAGAAATCCATTAGCCTTAAAAAGAAAAAAAAATGCATAAATAGGAATGTGTAGAACAAAGAGAACATAGAAAAATATAATGAGAAAGGGTACGTCATTTTGCTGGTACAGTGCCAGCTAGATAACTTTGTGGCCTCGTACATCATCTGTAGTTTTAGTTTATTAATACTTGACTTGTCTCTATCTGTCCAGGTTCAGTCTTGCTTGGGCATCAGGGAACCCCTTACTATCATCCCTCTAATGGCCCTCAGCAGGAGAAGGACTGCAACAGAACATCCATATCCTCCCAAGCATTTGCAGTGGGCCATGTTGAACCTTCTCCAGTTACTTTAAACACTAACAACGCTGTGTCGGTCCCTGTATCCCACCATGTCCCAGTGGACTCGCTGAGGGCACATCCCTCCAGCGTCATGCACATGCAGCAGGGCGTCATGTCTCATCATTCACAGTATGGGCTTTACACACCAGGTGATGATTTAATACATTTTGTCGCCTTTATAATAGTTGTGAGCTCAACCTTAATTAGTATAAGCAATTGATTTGCGCACTACTTTAGTAAATACAGTAGTATAGTGCATTATTCTGACGTGTAATTTAATTGTATGCAATTTAGGATAGTGCATTGTTTCACAGTTTCAGTGTTGGCGTTTCTGTCTGTTTGTCTGTCTGTCTATCTGTCAATCAATCTATCTATCATTCTATCCCAAATATCCATAGCCGGTATCACTCAATGTAATTCTATGTTTTGATATTAAACCTTCAGTGCATAATTCAGATATTCAGAGTCCTCTAATGAGTCATTCTAACAACTGTTATATGTTTAATGCCTGAACAACGTAGTTCTCAAGTTAGAAAAGAAAATAAATTCTGTAAAAAAAATAAAAAGCACACAACATGCGCATGCCAGATTTAAATATCTATTAACAGCTAATAATATCTATCTAACAACTAATTTTTTACTTGAATGTGTCCTCTTTCACCAGCTCAAACTTCCCAGCATAAAATTAAAAAGGGCTGTGGGAGTGTACCGGAGTGGAGTATCAACACCATTGCAGTCCATTGTCAGAGCATGATTGTCCTTCATGTCATGCAGGCACAGCTTAAAGCATTGTTGTTGATTTGGTTTTCTTATTCATGGTTTATCATTTTACACAACTTCCAGGTTATTTATACAACTCAGTAATAAAACAAATTGACTTTTTCACCTTTAAATATAGACATTTCAACATGATATGTAATACAGTAGGCAAAGAATGAACAAAAACTCTGTGCAGAGGGGCTACAGGAGCTGTAATATCGTTCCTGAAAAATCTTAGTGATGTGTTGTTTATGTCTTACCAAGAAATGAATCGTTTCTTAACCTTCAATGTTTCCCATCCGCAGTGTATCAGCGCTGTATCCCAGACTTCTTGGATTCCAAAGTGCCACGCTTTCAACAACCAGCTGCTTCCTACTCTCCTTGTGGCTATTACCCTGTGAGAACTGAGAACCTTTTTTAAGTTAATGTACTGTTCTGATCACTAAAAATGGTTAGTATTGTTATTTTAGCCAGTGTAGACATGTTAAGGTTTGATGGTACATGTTGCAGTCTGAAGGGAATGCTGGGAGGTCAAACAGTTAAAAGTAAAACCCTGATGTGTAAATAATATTAATATGAATTTTCCCACTCATTCCTCAGGACTATTCAGTCGGATACGCTCATCCGATTGATCAGGATCCATACTGGAAAGCAGGTGATGTTCCAGAGTCCAGGACGAGTGACATGAAAGAGAAAGAGGAGCGGGACGCTATATTAAAACTGGCGGAAGAATTACAGGTCGGATTAGTTGATTTCCCTTCAAGAACAGCCTTGAGTGTGTATCAGTGCTTACAGTGTAGTCAGCGCTCCCGTACCATAAGGTCCAATAATCGGAATCAAGGACCAAGAACTGTTTACATGGTTTAAGAACATACAGTGCCCTCCACTAATATTGGCACCCTTGGTAAATATGAGCAAAGGATGCTGTGAAAAATTGTCTTCATTGTTTAACCTTTTGATCTTTTGTTCATCCTTCTTTGCTTATATTTACCAAGGGTGCCAATATTAGTGGAGGGCACTGTATGTGGTTTAAATCTCACATTCTCATATCAAACTCATCAAAAATAATACCAATTGCTAACATTTAGCATTTCTACCACACACTGTTAAGGCTTGTTGTTTTTAAATACTCAACTGTAGTGATGCACCAAAATCTTTGTCCAGTTAATCAGGATTTTTTCATTTCTTAACCTGTTTATTTGCACAATTTCTGCAATTTTGATTTGACTTTCAGGAAAACTGAATTATGTACGGAAAAACACTGACACCATAGTGTAACCATAAAATGTTTGCAGTGTAAATCAGTGTGTAGCCACCATTGTTAATCCATATTATTCATCATATTCATTCCTTATTTCTGTTCTTGCACATGTTTTAATACAATCAGCACATGACTGACAAAACTTTTTTTTGTCATGAATTTGCAATCAGAAGCTTATAGACTTGTTTGTGAGGTAATGCATTTCAGTTTATGGGTGCGTCTCAATCAGCTCAATAGTTCAGTAGTCAGGACACTGATCAGGGAGTGGACCATTTGAAGGGCTGTCTCAATTGTGAAATCTTACGAGTGTGCACTGGGACGTTCGCTCCCTAAAAATCCCACAATGCACCACGAAAACCAAGGAGCATAGATGTTCATTATTTTCCCTTATTGAAAATGATGCCATCTTTACAGAAGCCTCTTAGATCGAACAACGTGGCGGACGAACGCTGTTGTAGCTTTCAAATGATTACTTACATTAGCGATTTTTAACTTTATTTGACGTTCTATATATTGTTTATTTGAGTCTAACAACTTTAATGATTTTTTTAAATTTACTAACTAGTCTACGATCCTGCTTGTGTCATGTCTCGAGACGTAACGAAGATATCGGATGCAAATACAGTTTAACAGTTATTTAATGTGAGACACAGGCAGGTAAATCCAAATACATAATCCAGAAACATAATCCAGAAGCATGCAAAGGTCAGGTGATCGTCAAACAGGCATACACGGGGCAAAGCAGGAATCATGTTCATGGTCACGGAATACAGGGTCGATATTCAAAACAAGAAACAAACTATAACGAGGAACTGGGAGAGGAAATCAGCGTTCACTAAATGTACTAATGCTTTTTTTTTTATTTATATTTTTATTGAAGGACATGGCACATTGGGAAAAAAACCAAACAAACTTCAGTACACTGAGACCCTCATGTATAAAAGGAGAAAAAAGTTTTTATATAGATTAAAACACACATTCATATGTTCATATAAAAATAAATAAAAACAAAAAGAAAATAAATTATTCAAATAAATAAACAAATACATAAATGAATAAAATAAATGAATAAACTAAATCAAGTTCAAATAAATAAAATGGGGGGGTATTCCCTCAATCAGAAGGCAAAGATGGCAGAGATTTAAAGAAGGTTAAGAAAGGCTGCCACTTCCTGTGAAACTTGTCAGAGCTTGCACCCAGAGAGTACCTAATCTTTTCCAATTTTAGAAAAGACATCCCTAAGCCACTGAGTGCTGGACAGAGGCTTTGTGGATTTCCTATGGAAAAGAAGGCACCATCTTGCTAACAAGTAAGTGAACGCCAAGAGATCTAATTGGTTCGTGTTGTACCTGTTCTAATCCTCCGGATACCCACATATGGCAATATGGGGAGAGGGTTTAACAGTAATGGACGGTATTTCTGAGATATTATCAAAATACTTCTGCCAGAAGGAGAATAACAATGGGTAGGAGTAGAACATTTGAGTGAAGTTGCAGGGAGCGGTCAATGACAGTGGGATAAATCTGTGACAGACGTGTTTTGGAGAAATTAATCCTGTGCAATACCTTGAACTTTATCAAAGAGAGACGAGCAATAGATGTGCTTGTGTGGATCCTGCTAAGGGCACCGTCCCACCATGCTTCTTGTAGAGAGTCAACCCCAATTTGCCCTCCCAAGCAACCTTAATTTTGGTGCTAGGATAGCTGTCGTAGGATAAAGAGTTTATTATAAATTCTTGACATACTTGATTTTGCGCAGTGTCTAACTTGGAAATAGTGAAAAAGATGCGACGGTGGAAGCTGAAATTCACTCGACAGATCTGCAAAGCTACGGAAAGCTCTAAGGTTAATGGAGAGTCAAGATCTTTAGCAACATCTGGGTTAATGGTAGGGAAGTTGAGACAGCCTAAAAAAGCATTCATATCAGATGTCCCAGATGGAAATTCAGACGTATACAAAGAGGAATAGAATGAGCAGAAGACTGAGTTATAATGGTATTAGGGTCTGTGTGGAGTATGCCAGATGAATCTTTTATTTGAGCGATTATGCATAAAGCTGCTTGATGTCTCAATTGGTGGGCCAAGAGTCGGCTTGGTTTATCACCATGTTCATAATATGCGGAGCGTGAACATAGTAGAAGGCGCTCTGCATCACCAGTTGTAATAAGGTCAAATTCAGCTTGTAATTCAACCCGATCTTTATATAAAGCAGAAGAGGGGCCAGTGACCAACTGTCTATCTAGTTCGTCAATTTTACTCGATAGCTCTTGAAGTTTGGCCGTACGCGTTTTGTTTAAATGTGCGGAGTAGGAAATGATTTGGCCCCGCAAGTATGCTTTTAGTGAGTCCCACAGCAGGGAACAGGAAAGAGGTTCAATCTCAGTCTGATTGATTTCAATAAAATCGTCAATTGAAGCTGCAATGAATGTATTAAACTTGTCTGACTGAAGCAGAGTATTAAACCTCCACGGTGTTGAATATCGAGGTTGAGGGGAAAGCTGAATATCCGAAGAAAGCAGGGCATGGTCAGAAATCACAATACGATGATATTTAACCATTGACACTTTGGAGATAAGTTTGGCGTTGATGGAAAAAATAATAAATTCTAGAGAAGGACTTATGCACCTGCAAAAAGAAAGAATATTCCTTGATACTGGGATTATAGAATCTCCAAGGATCAATCCAACCATTTTTTGACATGAACTCCGAAAGCGTACTTGACATTAGTGAGGGTGTCATGGTCTTGGAAGTAGAGCGGTCCAACCTAGGATCAACAACGCAATTCATATCTCCGCCAAATATAAGGAGAGTATTAGATAATGAAGGGAGGCACTCAAAGAGCTTATTCATGAAGTGTGGGTCATCAAAATTTGGGGCTAAATATTAACTAATAGTACAGGGACATGCAACAATTTACCTGAAATTATTAAGTATCTGCCATTTTCATCTGATATTACTTTGGAAGATGAAAAGTGAATTGACTTACCAATTAAAATTGCAGCTCCCCTGGCCTTAGAGTTGAAATTAGAGTAAAACACCTCATAAATCCATGCAACATTTAAGCCGTACCTGGTCTGTGGTGAGCATATGAGTTTCTTGTAGAAACACTGTCTGCATTGAGCCGTTTCAGATGAGCAAATACCCTAGATCTCTTTATAGGGCTCCCCATACCTGTAATGCTCCAGCTCACAAAGCCAGAATTTCCAGTATTATTGGAATCAAGTGTTTACGGCAGGAAGAGGATGAAAATTAAGCATCACCTCTGAGAGAAGGAAAAGTGGAGAGGAAACAGGAGGGGGGGGGGGAAGACAAAAACAACGATAAAATAAAAAGTAAAGAGTGAAAAAATAAATAAATAAATACAATAAAAATAAATAAGAAACATTTTTAATAAAAGAGCAAACACTCAAACAAACACAGTGAACAGCCACATCCCCCTCCCCATTACACTTACATCGCCCCCATCTCCAAACGATGGAGACCCCTGTGCAAACTCCACAAGGAGTCAAATCCCTAACAGAAAAGCTAACAGCTGTTGACCGGATAGAAATAATCACCCCAGGTGGGGCTCCTGCAAACTAAACAATGACAAATATCAAGGCACATAAACATAGTCACTGCTCCATCATGTATTGTAGAGTCAATAGTCATCCATTTCACTTCTGGAGACGGATAATCAGCTTGTTATATTATCAGTGTTCTTACTTGATCAGTGTCTTAATGAACACTTTGGCGTCCTCCGCGGATTTAAACTCCCTCTCGGTTTCGTCGTGCATAACGCGAAGGCGCGCTGGATAAAGCAGACCAAACCGCATTCCCGGTATCTCACGGAGCTGGCGGCGGACGTCATTGAAGGCAGCACGAGCTCGGGCTACCTTCACGGTCGAAGGATGTCTACACAGTTTGCATGATAATGGAGTCGGGGGATTATAGGACTGGGGCGCTCGCCGGGTTTGGGCCTTGGCTGCAGAGTGCGATGAGCGCGGTCCAGAAGGGGGGGGGATTGAGGGCATAACAACACCTTTGCAGGTGGAGGGAGGGATCATTACGAGACGGGGATGCAGCGTGTGGAGCAGGCCGCTGAAGTGGAGCAGCTGAAACATTCCCGCTTTTGCTGGCATTTTGGACATCAAAAGTGAAGATTAAGGTGTTGGACACAACTTACCACAAAAACACTCCACAAAAAAAGTGCCTATAACATAATATTAAAAGTTGTTGTAGGAGCTCCGAACGTTGCGTCTTACTCCATCTGTTGCTCAGCTGGAAGTCCCTAAATGCACTAATCTAAACATGGAACATGACAAGGACAATAACTAAGACTATGACTGTGGTTAACTAACGTATGGAATCTAAACTAATCTAATCTACTATATCTAACATAAGTATCTTATCTTATCTATTCTATTTTATTCTACTCTATTCTGTTCTATTCTAATATTCCGTGCTGTGTGCTGGGAGGCACGTGGTAAATATACAAACATAATCAGCTGACTGCTGACACCAATCTAGACACAAGTGAAATAACAGCCAATGACAGAACAGGGAGGAGACATACCAGAAACATAACAAAAGCACGTGTCCAATGTCACGATTGTCAACATACGAAAAGCAGGTGCTCGCACACCTTGCTCGTGCGCGTGCGCCCACATTCTCTCCAGCGCGCTGCTTAAAAGGGAAACCGTGACAGCATGAAGTACCATGACAGACAAATTAATATGACATATAATGTTAGAAAGATGTCCGTCCTACATGTTGTGGTTAAGTGCCAGTGGTGATATTTTAACACGCAAGTATGTAGTCATGTTACCGGTACTTGAGTCATGTGAGTCAGGTTCTTTGCCAGTGCCTGAGCTCATGTAAATCATAAACTGATTCACCACCTATGGATCTAGGGAGCTGATTAAGACACACCCTACTGTATGTTTTGTGTAATGTGAAACATTAATGTTGGTGTTTTATATATTTTATTTATTCAGGCTGATGTTGAGGCCTGGAGGTTGCTGCAGCGACCAGTCTCACCTGATAAGACAGCTTGACTAGGGAGCACAATTTATTTTGCGTGTAATGACTGGAAATGTTGCCTTTAATCCTTTTCCTGACAATGATTCACATGACGGCAACATGAGTTGATTATTATCGCTTTCCAGGTATGTTACTTTGATACGATACAACAGAAAATAGGTAGCAAATGATCCTTAATGATCAGTACATTTCACAGTTATTTCAGTATTCTATTGACACATCACGTTTTCTCAAAAAAAAAAATTCTTAAAGCAAATGCACAATGTACAAAACAATGTACAACTTGAAAATTATTAAAATGTCTAGAAATAGGTTTATAAATCTTATTACTTACAGTATTAAATAAAAAAATTGTTCTCTTATAATGCACAATATCTTTTAACAGCTACTGTTTTCTCTGTTCTTTTATTTGCTCATGTGAAAAGCACTTTGACCACTGCTTAAAAGTTTACTGAAGTGTTTGACATGTAATTATAAATGATCAAAGCACAGCTTTTAAAATAATTTCTTTTAAAAAGGAATGTTTGTATGAATTTAGCAATTCAATTCAATTAAATTTTATTTGTATAGCGTTTTTACAACAGACATTGTCTCAAAGTAACTTTACAGAAATATAAACACGGTATACAGATATTAAATGTGTGAATTTATCCCAACTGAGCAAGCCACTGCGTGGCGACGGTGGTGAGGAAAAACTTCCTAAGATGTTTAAAGGAAGAAACCTTGAGAGGAACCTGACTCAGAAGGGAACCCGTCCTCATCTGGGTAACAACAGACAGTGTGAAATATTACAGTATGGATGTACATGAAGTCTGTATGGCCTTCGGAGCAGCCGCAGTCCCAGTAGTCTGGAATTGGAGAAGATTTGAGATTTGAGCTCCATCCAGAGGCTGAAATGATCTGGATCTCTAGTATCTCCATAAATTTGTGTGTAGCTCGGCAAAAGGAAAGGGGGAGAAAAAAGATTATTACGACTGCGAAGTAGTAAAAATAGAATCTAGTCAGGGTAGGCTTGAATAAACAAATAAACAAATTTTAAGCCTAGACTTAAACACTGAGACTGTTTCTGAGTCCCAAACACTAATAGGAAGACTGTTCCATAACTGTGGGGCTCTATAAGAGAAATCTCTTCCCCCTGCTGTAGCCTTTACTATTCGAGGTACCGTCAAATAGCCTGCATCTTTTGATCTAAGTAGGCATGGCGGATCATATAAAACCAGAGACCGTTTAGTGCTCTATAGGTTAATAAAAGCACTTTATGGTAAATATGGACTTATATAGCGCTTTTATCCAAAGCGCTTTACACTGTGTCTCATTCACCCATTCACACACCAATGGTAGCAGAGCTGCCATGCAAGGCGCTAGCTTGCCATCGGGAGCAACTTAGGGTTCAGTGTCTTGCCCAAGGACACTTCGGCATGTGGAGTCACCCAGCCCGGGAATCGAACCGACAACCTTATAATTAGTGGACAACCCGCTCTACCAACTGCGCCACAGCCGCCCACAGCCACTTTATAGTTAATGCGAGATTTTACTGGGAGCCAATGCAGCGTGATCTGATCTGATAGTATTTTCTAGTTCTAGTTAGGACTCTATCAGGAGCATTCTGACTGGAGCTTATTTATATTCCTACTGGAACATCCAGACAGTAAGGCATTACAGTAATCTAATCTAGATTGCATGAACCAGTATTTCCACATCATGTAGTGATATGTTTCTTACCTTAGAAATATTTCTGAGATGAAAGAAGACTATCCTAGTAATATTATCTACATGAGCATCAAATGACAGAAGTCAATAATCACTCCAAGGTCTTTAACTGCTGTACATGTTGAAACAGAAAGTCCATCCAGAGTAACCATGTGATCAGAAAGATTACTTCTAGCTACACGTGGTCCTAATAAAAGTATTTCTGTTTTATCAGAATTAAGTAAAAGGAAGTTGGTTAACATCCAACGTCTAATGTCCTTTACACAATCCTCAACTTTACTAAGTTCTGTCTGTCCTCTGGCTTCGCTGAAACATACAACTGTGTATCATCAGCATAACAGTGGAAGCTAATTCCATTACGAATAATTTGTCCTAAGGTTAGCATATATAAAGTAAAAAGCAGTGGGCCTAAAACAGAACCTTGTGGAACTCCAAAAGTAACCTCAGTACGCATGGAGAAATCACCATTTATATCTACGAACTGATAACGATCAGTCAGATAAGACCTGAGCCAGGAGAGGACTGTTCCCTTAATGCCAACAACATTTTCTAATCTATCAAGGAGAATAGTGTGATCTATAGTATCAAAAGCTGCACTAAGGTCGAGTAACACAAGCAGCGAGACACAACTCTGATCAGAGGTCAGTAGAAGGTCATTTACTACTTTAACTACAGTGGTGTGAAAAAGTGTTTGCCCCCTTCCTCATTTTCTGTTCCTTTGCATGTTTGTCACACTTAAGTGTTTCGGAACATCAAACCAATTTAAACAATAGAAATGGCTTCTTTCTCAATTGTTCCTGAATTTCTTTGGGTCTCGGCATGATGTGTAGCTTTTAAGGATCTTCTGGTGGACCTTACTGTGTCAAGCAGCTATCCTATTTAAGTGATGCCTTGATTGTGAACAGGTGTGGCAATAATCAGGCCTGGGTGTGGCTAGAGAAATTGAACTCAGGTGTGGACAACCACAGTTATAGTATGTTTTAACAAGGGGGGCAATCACTTTTTCACACAGGGCCATGATGGTTTGGAATTTTTTTCACCTTTAATAATAAACACCTTCATTTACAAATTGCATTTTGTGTTTACTTGTGTTGTCCTTGACTATTGTTTAAATTGGTTTGATGTTCCGAAACACTTAAGTGTGACAAACATGCAAAGGAACAGGAAATGAGGAAGGGGGCAAACACTTTTTCACACCACTGTAACGCTGTCTCTGTGCTATGATGAGGTCTAAATCCTGACTGATACACTTTTGCATGTCTTTTATTTAAGTTAACAATAAAAGACATGCACAATAAAAGACATGCTTGATGTATTTATTATACTTATTCGATTTTATTTTTAGCGAATATTATTTTTAGCTATAGTTTGATTCAATAACAGGAATATTTTTAAAATAGTCATATTTTAAAGATGGTATGTAATAGAGAGACATGTGCACTGAAGCACTTTATTTATTAACTTTATAATATATTATTTTAATAATAACAAAACAACAATAACTAAGATCTTTATATATATTATATATATATATATATATATTATATATATAAAAGGGGGAAATAGCCCGGGGCCAAAAGGGCGGAGAACAGAGACACGGAGAACTGGTTAACGGGCAGCAAATGCTGAGGTTTTATTTTTTCTTCAGCAGTGTAAGGTGGTGTGTGTGTGTGTGTGGGTGTGTAAGACTGTGGAGGCGGGCTGACGTCGGGACGCTTGCGGGGGCGTGTCGGGGGATTCCCGGAAGGAGCTCGGGGCTCCCGTGCCGTCCCTCAGCGTTGCGTGACGTCTCAGCCGCTGTAGTCCTCGTCCGTGCCCGCACCTTGAGGGAAATATGGACGAGAGAGAGAGAGAGAGAGAGAGAGAGAGAGAGAGAGAGAAAGATTAGTCACCCCAAAATACGAGATTCCGCGTCAGCGGATGGAATACCTCTTGCTCACTCTTCGAATGCACACCGTGTCGGTGAGTCGGTACTCAAAACTCCATGAGCAGAAGGGCGTCCTTTTAGTTCTCCTTTCTGGTGTTGGAGTGGTGGAATTCTCACGACAGATTCTCCAATCACCGAACGGCGCGGCGTTGGCGGTTCCACCCCGCCATGACGGCCCTTCCGGTTAGCGTTGGGTCTGGTGCGGGGCTGCCTGCTTCACGCCGGTGCGGCAGTTGGAGAAGAATTCTTTTACCTCTCGCGTCGACTGTCGGTCCGCCGCGACAGTACCCCCCCTCAACTCCAAGCCTACTGCCACTGGGTGGTGGGCCCGAAGCGTGTCTCGCCGTGAGAGTCCGTCCACGTTCCCATGTAGGGCCCCCGCCTGGTGTTGGACCTGGAATGAGAAGTCCTGTAGGGTGAGAAACCAGCGGGTTACCCTAGCGTTTGTGTCCTTGGCCGTGTCCATCCATTGGTTAACCCCAGGTGACATTTCTTGGGGTTGGCTGTCAGGCCAGCTTTCCGGAGCCCCTTCAGGACCTCCCCCAGATGGAATAGGTGGTCCGATCATGTGGAGGAATGGATGACTACATCATCTAAGTACGCCATTGCAAAGCTGCGGTGGGGTCGTAGAATGATGTCATCAGCCATTGGAAGGTGGCTGGTGCCCTGTGTAGTCCAAAGGGGAGGACCCGGTACTGCCAGTGGCTGGTGGAAGTGCTAAAGGCCATCTTGGGCCTTGCGTTGGGGGCTAGGGCAACTTGCCAGTACCCTTTTGTGAGGTCCAGGGTGGATATGAACGAATTTATGGAGATATTGGAGATCCAGATCCCTTCTGCCTCTGGATGGAGCTCAAATCTTCTCTATTTCCGGACTACTGGGACTACAGCTGCACCTAAGACCTTACAGACTTCGTATAAATCCATTAGTAACTTTTCCACATTATCTGTTGTTACCCAAATGAGGATGGGTTCCCTTCTGAGTCAGGTTCCTCTCAAGGTATCTTACTCTTAAACATCTTAGGGAGTTTTTCCTTGCCATCGTCGCCACTCAGTGGCTTGCTCAGTTGGGATAAATTCACACTTTCATTATCTGTATACCTTGTTTTTATTTCTGTAAAGCTGCTTTGAGACAATGTCTATTGTAAAAATATACAAATAAATTTACTATACAAATAAAATTGAATTGAATTGAATATGAAGCGGGCCCTCCCCAGATGCTCCACAAGGTCGTCCACTAGGGGGAGGGGGTAACTATCGAAGTCCGACACCTGGTTCAGTCTCCGGAAGTCATTACAGAGCCGTAGGCTCCCGTCGGCTTTCAGCACTACAACAATGGGGCTGGACCAGGGGCTGCTGGATTCCTCGATGACCCCCTCCCGTAGCATCCGGTCCACATCTTCTTCGATGGCCTTGCATCGGGCTTCTGGGACACGATAGGGTCTCTGTCTCACCACTACTCCAGGGGGTGTTTTTATCTCGTGGTGGACTACCTGGGTCATTCCAGGGGAGGAGGAGAACATGTCAGAGAATTGGTCCACCATCTCATTGAGCTCCTGTCTCTGGGTAGCTGTAAGGTCCACCCCCCAGTTGACCAAAGCACTCTTGTCGTGATGTGTGTCCCGGGTGGCGTATGCTGAAATTACCGGAGCCGGTTCTACCCACTTCTTTAGCAAGTTTACATGGTATAGTTTCCCATCCACTCGCTTAATGGGCTGTTGCAGGCGGTAGTTGATGGGCCCCCATCGCTCAAGGATTGTATAGGGCCCCTGCTAGCAGGCCAGGAATTTGCAGGGGCTACTGGGTACCAGAAGAAGGACCTGGTCCCCTGGGTGGAATTCCCAGGGCTGTGCCGGGCGGTTGTATACCCACTGCTGTTCCTCCTGTGCGGCGTGCATGTGTTCCTGGACTATCGACGCCACTTGGTCAATCCTTTCTTGCCTCTCCTGCACGTATTCAATGACCGAGCGGAATGGGGACGGCTGTTCCTCCCAGGCTTTGCGGGCCACATCCAGCAGTCCCCGAGGGCACTGTCCAAACAAGAGCTTAAAGGGAATGAAGCCGGTGGATGCCTGGGGGCACTCCCGGACGGCAAAGAGTACGTAGGGGAGGAGAAGGTCCCAGTTCCTCCGTTCGTCGTCTACCACCTGCCGCAGCATCTGTTTGAGCATCTGATTAAAGCACTCAACCAGTCCGTCGATCTGCGGGTGGTAGACAGAAGTCTTCAGGTGCTTCACCTGCAACAGCCAACACAGATCAGACATTAGCTTGGACACAAATGGCGTACCTTGGTCGGTCAGTATATCCTTGGGTATTCCCACCCGGCTGAAGAGGAGCACCAGCTCCCTGGCGATGTTGGGGGAGGTGGCTTTGCGTAGCGGTACTGCCTCGGGATACCGGGTGGCATAGTCCACAAGAACGAGGATGTACTCGTGTCCCCGAGCAGACTTGGGGAGGAGCCCCACGAGGTCCATGCCAATTCGCTCAAAGGGGATGCCGATGATGGGCAGAGGAATGAGGGGCATCGGCGGGGGCCTCCAGGGAGGGGTGCGCTGGCACTGAGGGCAATGCTGGCAGAACCCCCGGACCTCCGCATCCATCCCAGGCCACACGAATCAGTCTCTCAGTTTCTCCAATGTGTTCCGCGGTCCCAGGTGGCCGCTGAACGGGTGGGCGTGGACCAGGTTCATTACTAGTTGGGTCTTTGTCCAAGGTACCACCAGAAGGTCCACCTGCTCCCCACGGCGGCAGGCCCGTAGGTAGAGGAGGCCCCCTTGGACGAGGAAGTACGAGGTGGGGAGCCTCAGGTCGGAGTTTTGGTCGACCCCCTCTATCACTCGTACTTGGGCCCAGCAGTATTTCAGGCGGTCGTCCTCCTTCTGCTCTTGACCAAACCTCCCCTCTCAGTACACCTGGTGGAAGACAGAAGACATAGGGTTAGTTGATAAGGAGGATTCACCTTCGACAGCGGCGTCTCCGTTGTCCTGGGCCAGGTAGGCTGTCTGGCTCCAGGTCCTCTGTCTCCGACGTCGCGGCTTCCCTGTCTCGGGCACCGGGTCCATCAGGCAGCCTGGCCAGTCCCTCCCCAGGAGTAAAGGCACTGGGAGGTTGGGGATCACGCCCACATGGAGGGGCCAGACCCCTGTTGCGCCCCTGATCTGAACCTCAGCCGCCGGGACCTCCCTGGTGTCCCCATGGATACAGGTTACGGCGAGAATTCCCTCCGGCCGCAGTCCACTGGGGAGAACAGACAGTCGGCAAGGGTCACTGTGCTCCCGGTGTCCAGCAGGGTGGTGATTGGCCTTCCCTCGATCCACACCGTCTGGGTGGGGCCCTCCGGTGGCTGTCATAAATGGAGGGCGCAGCCGGCCAGTTATGGTTTCTGGGTCGGCCTGCCGGGTCCCACCTCCGGTTCTGTGGGCATGGGCTTGTCGGCCTCCGACCTCCAGCGGGTCCTCCAAGTTCCGGACAGGCGTTGCTGGGCAGGCGTTGCCGGCGGACACGCGGGTCAAGCTCGAGGGTGGCGGTTGCGTGCTCCAGGGCCGTCAGGAGCTCCTGGGACATTCTCGGTGCTTGTACTCCCACGACCTGTCGTTCTACGTGGGGTAATGCCCTCAGGAACTGATCCATAGCCACCTCTTCTGCCACCTCCATGGCCGTGTGCTAGTCCGGTCAGAGTTACCTTTTGGTGAGCCTGATAAGGGTGTTTAGCTGCCCGTGGGGCCGTGTCCCCGGCTGATAGACCCAGCGATGAAATTCCGTCGCCGCACGGTGAGAGCTTTGGCCGCACGACGCCAGGTCTCCCTCCTTCATTGCGGCGTCTTCCAGCTTGAGGCTATAGTAGGCCTCACGGGCCTTTCCTGTGAGCAATGGACTGATGGTGCGAGGCCAGTCGTCCCTGTGCCATCGCTCTCGGCGGGCAATGCTTTTGAAGGTCTCAAAATACACCACGAGATCTTCCTCAGGGGAGAGGGGGGAGCAGGTGGCGGAGCTCACGTCCCAGGTCCGGGAGGGGTGTGGAGGCTGCGGGGGTGTCGGTCCGCAGAGCCACCAGTGTCTGTGTTGTGACCTGGAGGCGTTCGGCGAGTCGCTGGGTAACGGCCTCTTGCTGGGTGCTGGTCTCCAACAGCTGTTTCAATGTTTGGTCCATTGTCTCTCTCTCTCCTTTTTATGAAATTTTATTTATTCTCTCTCTTTTTTTTTTCTTTGCTGCTATGGGCGGGTCTGTGCTCGTACCTGCATCTAATGTCTAGAAATAGGTTTAAAAATCTATTACAGCGGTTCCCAAACTGGGTTACGTGAGGTGACGGAGGGGGTACAGGAGCAAAATGTTGAGACAACAGCTGCAACAACAACAGCAAAAACAACAGCAGCAGCAACAGCAACAACAACAAAAGAAAATAAAGACAAGTTCTACTGTCTTCCATAAATGTCCATGTCTCCATGTTTCACAGAAGTGCTGCTTTGATATGGATCATGACCTCTTCTTTTTTCTTTACTGTATCTATCTATTTATCTCTCATTTATTTATATATGTATATATCTCGTCATCTATCTATATCCAAATACTTCACATTAACATTTAAATAATTTGTCCCCCATTTAACATGTACAGAATGAGTCTCCACTGTCTGCTCATTGACGTAAAGCTGATTTTTTTTATTATTATTATTATTATTATTATTATTTATAAACTTTCCTCCACGGCTGTTGTTCTGCTCTGTACATGTGCACATGCTGTCCTCGTGTGGACGATCTAAGTGAAGTCAGCTTTACCTTGTTATAGTTGTGTATTACGAGTCGTCCAGCGGTTATTATTTCTTTAAGACTAAGAAGTTCTTCTATATTATTTTATCGGAGCAGTTGGGTATTGCATTTTTCTGCCTTTTGTTTTTCTTTTCTGCACCACCTGAAACCTACGACTACGAAAGAAAGGAGAAATAAAGAGAAACAAGTGATTTATAAGCATCTGTTATGTATTTTTTTTTTAATTTTATGTCAAAGTCAAAGAAACGACCTCTGTTCCGGTCACACCTCAGACAGCTATTACATTTTGAAATGATTAATAGTTGCTGCTGTTAAAATTAGTAAATAATGAATCACCACAGTTCGCTTCTGTGTGGTTTGATAATGATACTGGTGATTTAATTCGATGTATGATATGGCTTTTATCTATGTATGTACTATTTTGAATATGTCTTTTTACAAAATGTCTTTTACTGGATTAATGTTATTGTAGTATTTTATTCTACGGCATTTCTCTAGGTACTGCTACCAATACTGTATTATTTATTTATTTATTGTCGCGGCGGACCAACACCCGCCGCGCAAACTAGGAGGTTCGCTCCTTCCCCGACTGCCGCCCCGGCACGAGCCGGGCAGCCTCGCGCCGGTCCCAACGCCAACCGGAAGGGCCGTCACTGCAGGGTGGAGCCAACCCCCGCCACGCCGGCGGCGGATTGGCGAACCGGGAGCAGGAGGTTCACCAATCCAGCTCCAGAAGGAGGGGATAAAAGGACACCCTTCCGCCCACGAACGAAGAGGATCAACTCGGCTATGTAGGCAGCTAATGTCCGAGGTAATTGCCACTGAATCCGCGCAAACACGGGCTTACCTAACCGTTCGCGCTCTCTCTCCCTCTCTCTCTCCCTCTCTCTCTCGCTCTCTCTCTCCCTCTCTCCGCTCACAGAGGGCTCCGCCCCGGACGAGGACGGCGACGACAGACGAGGACAGTGGTGAGGCTGAGAAACCGGCACAGGGAAACCGCTCCTTCCCAGCTCTTCCGGGAATTCCGACACGCCCCGGAGGACGCCGCTACGCCAGCCCCGCCCCCGCCGGGTTTCCCTCATTCCACCCCACGCGCGCACACGCACCCAAACACACACACACACACTCACCACTACGGATCTAAGGACAAATAAATCCTGGGTTTTCCCTCACTTCTCGCACTACAACCTGCCTCCCGTGTGTTTGTGCTACGCCTTCGCCCCCCCTGGGCTGATCCCGCTACATTATACAAAATAATGTATTTTAATGTATTAATGTTATTGTTTTATTTTTCATTCTATTGTTTTTTGTGATATGAGTTGTTAGAAATTCTAATTAATGTTACATGTATTATTTTACTTATTATTTAAAGATTTGTGCTAAGATGCTTTAAGGTTGAGATTATAAAATGTAAAGAGATTACAAAATGTTTTACTACACAGGCTCACAGAGCGATTACTGAAGCAAATGTGTGATATAAAATCAGTGACCATTCACTAGTATATAAAAATAGAATTGTGTTTTTATGAGAAAATGTCTGGGTTACGCATGTAACCCTGTTTCCTGAGAAGGGAACGAGACGTTGCATTTAGCATAACAGTATGGGAGCGCCTTGCGTGCATGACTGGTATCTGAAGCTTGTGTAAACTCATGCCTGTACTTACAGACCTGCCATGGTCAGGTGACTTGGCAATTAAACGCGTCGCATGATATATATATGGTACCTGTGAACCACACCGCCAGCCTCTATTATCTGAAGACGCGATTCACGGGCCTGCCCTGGTATGACAATGCTATGCAATGTCTCGTTCCCTTCTCAGGGAACAGGGTTACATGCATAATCCTGATGTTCTCTTTCAAAGGGAACTTCGACCTTGCATTTAACATAACAGTATGGGAATGGGAATACCCAGTCCGTCATACTGAGGGTCGGCCTGTTCAAAATTACCCAAGCCCGAGGGCCACTGCAAGACACTCGAGCCCAGGGTGGAATGAATATCTAGGCTGTAATAACGAATGAATGTGTGTGGCGTAGACCACCCTGCAGCCGCACACACATCCTGTAAGGATACCCTTTTGGACAAAGCCTTCGAGGAGGCTGGTAGAATGAGCTCTTATGCCCAGAGGCGTGGCGAGACTGCACGCCTCATAAGCCATAAAGATTGCTTATACTATCCAATTCGAGATGCGTTGCTTTGACACAGCATCACATTTACTGTCACCGCCAAAGCAGACCAGCAGCTACTCTGACTTTCGCTACTGGCCGGAGCGGTGGACGTACATACTGAAAGCCCTTACTGAACACAACAGGTGCATCCTCTCTTGTCGTCCGGTGTGAGGAACAGAGGTGGGCAGCCGATGTATGCACTCAATAGTCAAGGCAGGAAGGGGCAACAGAGGGAGCTTGTAGATCTCCCTTGAGAGATGTTAGGGCCAGTAGGAGAGCTACATTTAGAGTCAGAAGTTTCTCAGAGGCTGACTCTAAGGGCTCAAATGGGGCCCATGACAGACCTGCCAAGACCACAGAAAGTTCCCAGGAAGGTATGTGCAGCCTGCAGTTGGGCCTCAGCCGTCTGACACCATGCATGAACCTCGAAGTTAGAGGATGTTGCCCCACATAGGCTCCATCAACAGGGGCGTGGCTGGCCAAAGCAGCGGCCACGTAAACCCTGATTGTAGAAGGTACCAACCACGCAGAGAAACGTTCTTGTAAGAACTCCAGGACTGTAACTATTGCGCAGTTCACTGGGTCTACAGTGGATCCCTGTGGATGGGAATCTCCAAAGGAGTGCCATCTCACAGAGATATTATCTCCCAGAACCATATTCAAGCTGGCCAATAAGGTGCTACTAGCAGCAGACATAGACTGTATTGGCGAACTCTCGCTAGAACTTGTGGGAGCAGAGCAAGGGGGGGAACAGCGTACAGATGTGACCTCGGCCAAATGTGTACCACGGTGTCCAGCCCTATTTGTGTGGGAGGAGTGAAGACAAACCACAGTGGGCCATGTGTTGTCTCCTCGGGAGGAACACATGCCATCCCGTTTGGCCAAACTTCCACCACTTGTGGATGGAGCCACCCTGCTCCAGATGAGGGCCGCACCAGAGACCATGAGCTGGACAGCTGTCTAAGAATGCGCTCCAGTACCATCTTGCGATAAGGAGACACCCCAGAGTGTAACCCAAGGCTAGAAACCGGGGATGCTCAAATTCTCAGAGCACGTAGGCATCGCCGCGTGACACTGATTATTCTCAGAAGTTCCGTCCTTGGACAAAACCCCGACTTCTTCGTCTCCTGTGCAATAGGACAATAACGCCAATAGTCTCCCAAGATCCAGCTTTATCTTGCTCAGTGTTGATAGTATTGATGCTAGGCATGTTGGGGATAGACACATGCTCATCGTAGTAGAATCCTTATAACCTCTAGAAAAGTTGTCCTCGATGTTGAACCGCCAGTTCCCTGGATCGTGCAAGAATTAACCAGTCGTCCATGTAGTTTGGTACACAGAGGCCCTGGAGTCACAATGGAGCCAGAGTGGCATCCATGCACTTTGTGAAGGTGCGAGGGGATAAAGCTAGCGATATTTCTATATGGAAATATGCACCTTTTAGATCTTTTGCCACAAACCAGTCCTCGAACTGAATCTGTGGCATGATAAGTTTGAGCTTCAGCATCTTGAACCTGTATGTCCGAAGAGTACGGTTCAGATGAGATGACGCAGATCTAAAATTGGCTGCATACACCCATCTTTTTTGTGGACCAGGAAATAATGGCTGTAAAAGCCTCCCTCCCTTAGGGAATGGGGTACATGTTCTATTGCCCCATTCATTGAACTCTGGGTGCTCTGGGGGCCTCTGGGGGGGTTGGTTGAGCTATAAACTGGACCCTGCAACCCTTTTCTACGGTAGACAGGACCCATGAAGACACATTTGGCAGTAATTTCCACGCTACCCAATGGTCTTTTAGTGACGTTAACTATTCCACATTCTATTGGCGGGAAAGTATAAAATTTCCGTTGGCCTGTGACAGCTCGCTGACCAGAGAACACTGAAAACTTGGGGACTGCCTTGGCCAGGGGAGGCCCTACAGTAGCACTGGGGCTACTTGCCCTAACAACCTCATGCCCCCTGATATGTCCCTCCACGGCCCCTCAGGACCAATCTTCTTTACCTGCTTGGCCTTTACGACCATTTTCAGATCAGGTCTAGTAGCAGACTGCGACTGTGGCTGCCCGGTTTCCCTGGCTGTCTGCGGGGGTTGGCAGGCTGCCATACTCACCTTCTGGATCTCCCTCGCACTAGTGCTGGCCTAGGCTCCACGCGTGGATGCCCGGGTGAGCTCGAGACAACAGGGAAGGAACTGGCTTTTTTGAATGCCGCCGTATGTCGAGCTCACTCAGCAGGTCTGCTTGGTTGGCCTGCAACACTATGTCATTGTCTGCAGTGACCCACAAGCCAGACTACTACTGCATAGGCTTTCCCACCACCGAACCCCAAAATCCAGTGGAGAGCCGAATGCGAAGACAGAGCAAGAGATAGAGCAGCCCTCCTCTCCGGCTCCTCTTTTGGATCTATAAGAGATCCCCCGAACCCGAGATGGATAGCTGCCTCGGCAGCGGCAGGGCCCATGTCCGTGAGGCTCTGAAACACAACTCGCTTCTGCTTCCGAGAAGAGCGCAAGCCGTGAGTCGCGAGCCGAGGTGCATAATGTCGGCTTTACCATGCGCAGCCTCTAGAGTGTTATCTGTGTTATTAAAATTCATGTATTAAATGTATTAAAATTGAGAATGTTATCGCACGTGATTTGTCACATGCACATTTATGTCAACAAAACATTCAGTGCATGGAATGCGTGTGGCTGAGCAGTGTGATTATTGTCTTGAATTCATTTACAATAATAATGATAATAATAATGATAATATTCTTATTACACATTCAGACTATCTGAGTATTGTGCAAAGGATTGCATTTGGTAAATATTTATCGTTAAGAGACTTGTCACTCGTCAAAATATGTGCTGACAGAAACGCTTTTGAGAAACTACCTTACTCTTCAGCTTCAGACTGGACCCACAGGAATGTGGTTATGGAATGATATCTGTTCGAGCGATCAGGAAAAATCTTCAAAACTTGGAACAGGTTAGGAGTGAGCTCAGAACTCTTTGAGGGGTGTAGTTATAAAGGCTGTGTAGGTTAAATTGCTATGTCTAGGTCAAATGTAAAGCGAGGAAGTGATGATTTAGACATACTAGTTGTACAGAGATTAAGCTGAAGTTATAAGCATCCTTTAATTGTCAGCAACATTAGTCACATAGCTCCAGTGAAAAGTGAAATCTTCACATCTTTACCCACTAAATGTGTCTTGACTGCTTGAATTCATTTGGGATTAAATTGTGTGTTTTCCTCCAAATGTCACCAAAAACAAGTTTAAGAGTTTAATTTCCACAGTAGCATTTATCAGTAGTTCAAAAGCAATCTTTAAAATTATTCATTTCTGTTCCCTTTGTTTACAGACATTGGTTCACAATTCAGGACAATCAGCTGATATACCTGAATTCCAAGGTTAATCATAAATTTTTTTCCCAATCAGAGATGGCGGTTTGTGTACCTCTTTCATTGTAAACAAATGTTTAGAAATGGAGGCTGGATGTTGAAGATACCATTTCTTAATACATGCATTGCCTTTTATCCTTTTAAGGCTGATGTTCTATCACATACTCCCAGTAGTCCTAGAATGGTGGAAATGTTTTAACTAGATATTAGAAAGGAAGCTACAAAATGGAGTGGGACAAATTCCATTATTCAATTACAAAAAGCACAAAGGGAAACCTTGGACATAAGTTAATTGGAAACAGAATAGAATTTTTAAGTTTGTTCTCTTTAATACTCTTGAAAATGCTCAAAAACTACTGTCGATCGCTATAGAAGGCGATTATTCTAAACTGCTATAAAGACACATGATTTTTGTATTTGTCTTCAGATATTTTTTTTCCTTCCCCATGGTTATTAATTTTGGGCATTATTATTCTTATGTTGTATTGTGTGCTTTTTGATTTTTAATTTTTTGTTGTTGTTTGCTTCATCAATTTAAGATGGCAGAATGGGCAATAAGATTTATTTATAATAAATCTGAAGTGGCTTGAAAGCCTGAAATAAATAATATTTTTTTTTTTTTAAAAAGGGGAGGGGAGGATTTTTTTGTCTGTTTGTACAGATTATTTAAACAGCAAGAGGTAATCAAACTATTAGATGTAACTAAATGTAATACAAGCCTTCCTTTGTCAGATTGAAAATGGAAAATTGTCAAGTCTATTTATTGTTGATTGGTTGGAAATAAAACTACTTTTCAAGGCAATGCCTATTTATTTATTTAGTTAAAAAAATGGTCATGATGAGGCACAGTGGTATAGCTGGTAATGTTGGTGCCTCACAACTTCAGGGTTCATGGTTTGATCCTGTCCTTGGGGTCTATTCCTACTTGTAGCTTGGTGTTCCCAGAATAGACTCCACCATGACACTGGCAAGAATAAAGTCAACTTGTTCTATATGAAGTCTTCTCTTGTGTTCCAGAGTTCATGTGTATTAGTTCCAGAGTTCATGTGTATTAGTTCCAGATTTTAAACAGACCCTATGACATGGTTCCCCATTTTGTATGCAGCAGGTAACAGTGTCATAAGGTTTCACTGTAATTACCGATGCGACTCCTATGGCCAAAATAAAGGCAACCGAAGGCAGGATGGCACAGCCACTGCGTATTCCTCCAAGCATGAAGGTGATGGATTAAATCAAAAAGATTCATGAGGGAATCTGTAATAAAATGGTAGTGTCTGTAGGGAAATGTGTTTGAAATTTTTGAGGTATAAATCCACCTCACATTCCTTTCTCACTCTCTAAAGTGGATAATATCCAACAAAAAATCCTCAATTCTGGCATTTACATGTGCACCAGAAAGTTATGCAGTCATAAAATGGGAATAAGGATAGACCAAAAGATTACCATCCTGCTTAAGATGATTACTATAACTTTAAATTATGAGGAGCTCAGCCCCTAGATGCCTTACAAGCTGTCTAAAATGCCCTAAAATATTTTCATATTGGTGTCTTCATGGTGAATATCAGGACTGACTGATGTCTGACAACAAAAATGAAATTATCAAGTGAATTCATTGGATATCTCGCCTCCCCATGCTATTTCTTTTAATCAGATTTTAAAAAATGTTTTAGAAAGATTTTTACAAACAGTTACTTGATAGGAAAGGTCTTCTCAGCCACCATTTTCCCAACAACCCTCGCACCTTCATCTATGCTCCTTTAACAGCCAAAAGTTGATAACAGTCCCTCTTGGGCCTGACAAAATGGCTTAATAAATAAAATATTTTATTTTTTAATGTCACATTTTTTAAAGGCTGTTCAAGTGTAACCTTGTGTGGGGAAACATTGCTAGTAATTTTGTATGCTTACATGACATACCTGTAAGTACATGAATCAAATTATTTCTTATGTTAATACTGAAACGGTATTACAGTCTACAGATTACAATATAAACTGATTTACCAATAACCTGCTTTTAAATGTAGACTACCTGCTCAAAGCTGCCACCCTGCACTACTGTCCTCAGCCTCACTGCTTGACCTGTCTAAAATATACAAGAGAAATGAAAGACAAACCATTAATACTTGTTAATACTTGATTACAAAACAAAGTAACATACATGGCCAACTCTTATTTTGAGAACATAAAATCTGTTGTCTAAACCTGACACTTTGGCTATTATCTTGTTTAGTATTTTTGAGCACTTCCATAAATGTGCAAGACTGTAAACATTTAAGCCTTTAACAACATAACTGCATATGGTATTCACTCCCTAGATATGAGAGCTTTATAAGATCCATGACTGAATCAGTTGGTTCATACTACAAGCATGTGATATGCCAGCGTACAAATTGGAACTGATGGTGTAGCCATTGCATGAATTATCCCAAACAAATAGATTGAATTTGTTGGCTTAGACTTTATTTTGTGTCATATTTACTTTTGAGGTAAAAAAAGATTTCTTACAGAAACATGGTTAATACAGGACAGAATAAAGCAGGATAGAATAAAGCTCTGAAGTGCTTGTGCTGAACCACTACTATAGATATGAAACTCAGAGCATGGCACACTTCTGTGTACTGATAAGAAGCGGTTTGAGGCAGTTCAAACAGGCTTCCTTTCAGAGTCTTAAAAGATGTGCAAATGAACCTTGTTTGGTTCATGAAGAACATGTTTGTGTCTCTGTATAGCATATAAACGCCCTTGTCTGATTGGATAAATCCATTTTTTACGCCCTTGTCTGATTGGATAAATCCATGCGAGCTCATCGAATGTTCATGAATTTGTCTGGCGCCCCCACCTGTCCAGTCTCCTGAATTTAAACGCACGAGGTCGGTGCATGCGCGTAACGGTTCGGACCAGTTTCAACGACTCTGAGAAACGATAAGGTATCAGAGAACTATCAAAAGGAACCACATAGCAGGTGTATGTGCTCATATAAAAGACATATTTCAATGAATATTTCAAATATTACGTTATCATGTAGCTCTTAGAAATGACTTTGGGTCTGTTTTTGTTCGAATATTTAGGCTATGGCCAGGTTGCTTGACAACTCTAACGGTCAATTTTGATCAAATTAATGCTATAACTTTTTATTGTTAGTGATTTTAAGCTGGTATGGAAATCGATGAAACAACTTTTGTCACCTTGATCAACCCCACCGTCTGTATATATCTTAGTTTTGAAGCTGTGATCTAAGAAACACCAATAGCAGAGCTGAAATTACCTGGAACTTCTCATAAGTAATTGCTCCATGAAATACTTCTCTCAATGTAATATGCGTATTTCTTATATCATTGAGTCCCTTCCATACAGACAGCAATACACTATGACAGCAATACACTATGACAGCAATACACTATGACAGCAATACACTGACAAAATTCTAAATTCTAAATTCTTGATGATTCCTACCAGTCAGTGGGGAGGCCACCGTTGTCCAGAAAACCTGAGAACACACACACAGCCCAGCCAGGAGACGCCATATTGTGGTGGAAATTAGTAAGGAAACACTCGCAGACCTCTGAAGTCCTCTGAAGGTAAAAAAAAAAAAGGTTTATTACAGAAATAAGGTTAATACAGGATAGAATAAAGCAGGAGTAAGTAATGAGAGCGCTCTGAAGCGCTTGTGCTGAACCACTACTATAGATATGAAACTCAGAGCATGGCACACTTTTGTATACCGATAAGAAGCGGGTTGAGGTCTTAGAAGATGTGCAGAGGAACCTTGAACAGAAGAACATGCTGGTGTCTCTGCATAAGCAGATAAACATTCTGTACTGATCTAAGTGACATGACCTGACCTTCTTAGGCATTATCCTCTGATGAGAATGAAACAGAACGTCAGGCATGTTCCCTGAGAAGGGAATGAGACGTTGCATTTAGCATAACAGTATGAGAGTGCCTTGCACGTGTGATCGTTATCTGAAGCTTGTGTAAAATTATGCCTCTACTTATAGGCCTGCCATGATCAGGTGACGTGGCAATTAAGCGCGTAGCATGATATATATGGTATCTCATAAAAGTGAGTACACCCCTCACATTTTTGTAAATATTTGATTATATCTTTTCATGTGACAACACTGAAGAAATGACACTTTGCTACAATGTAAAGTAGAGAAGTGTACAGCTTGTGTAACAGTGTAAATTTGCTGTCCCCTCACAATAACTCAGCACACAGCCATTAACGTCAAAAAACGCTGGCAACAAAAGTGAGTACACCCCTAAGTGAAAATGTTCAAATTGAGCATCTCTATAAAGCATCTGTGGGCATCCTCAAATGGAAGGTGGAGGAGATTGTAGCAAAGTGTCAAGAGAACTTCGACGTTGCATTTAGCATAATAGTATGGGAACGGGAATACCCACTCTGTTATACCCAGGGTATGGCCTGTTCACATACACCCAAGCCCGAGTGTCACTGCAAGACACTCGAGCCCAGGGTGGAATGAATATCCAGGCTGTAATAACGAATGAATTTTGACCACCCTGCAGCCGCACACACATCCTGCAAGGATAGCCCTTTGGACAAACCCTTCGTGGAGGTGACCGCCCTAGTGGCATGAGCACTTATGCCCAGAGCCGTGGCAAGACTGTGCACCTCATAAGCCATAGATATTGCTTCCACTATCCAATTCGAGATGTGTTGCTTTGACACAGCATCACCTTTACTGTCGCCACCAAAGCAGACCAGCAGCTGTAGCAACTCCAGCAACTTACGCCACTGGCCGGAGCGGTGGATGTAAGTACAGAGAGCCCTTACTGGACACAGCAGGTGCCTCCTCTCTTGTTCTGGTGTGAGGAACGGAGGAGGGCAGAAAGCCTGCAACACCACAGGGTGGGCAGCCGATATAGGCACTCAAAGTCAAGGCAGGAAGGGGCAACAGAGAGAGCTTGTAGATCTCCCACTCGCTTGAGAGATGTCAGGGGCAGTAGGAAAGCTACCTTTAGAGTCAGCCTCTGAGAAGCTTCTGACTCTAACTGCTCAAATGGGGCCCTGACAGACCTTCCAAGACCACAGAAAAGGTCCCAGGAAGGTATGCGCAGCCTGCAGTTGGGCCTCAGCCATCTGACACCATGCATGAACCTCGAAGTTAGAGGATGTTGCCCCACAGAGGCTTCATCAATATAGGCATGGCTGGCCGAAATGGCGGCCACATAAACCCTGATGGTAGAAGGAGCCAACCCTGCTGAGAAACGTTCTTGTAAGAATTCCAAGACTGTAGCTATTGCGCAGTTCACTGGGTCTAGCTGACGTTCCTCACACCACAAGACAAAAAACTGCCACTTCAGCGCATACAATTTCCTTGTGGATGGTGCTCTAGCGTTTAACATGGTCTCTACAAACTCAGTTGTGAGACCAGAATCTATGAGCTGGTGCCCCTCAGGGGCCAGACCCACAGTTTCCATAGTTCTGCCCGAGGGTGATAAATCAGCCCTCCGGCTTGAGACAGTCGATCCACTCTAAGGGCTCAAATGGGGCATATGACAGAACTTCCAGGACCACAGAATGTCCTAGGAAGGTATGCGTGGCCTGCAGATGGGCCTCAGCCACCTGACACCACGCATGAACCTTGAAGTTAGAGGATGTTGCCCCAAATAGGCTCCATCAACAGGGGCATGGCTGGCCGAAACGGCGGCCAAGTAAGCCCTGATTGTAGAAGGAGCCCACCCCGCTGAGAAACGTTCTTGTAAGAACTCCAGGATTGTTGCTATTGCACAGTTCACTGTCTACAGTGGATCCCTGCCGATGGATCTCCCAAGGAGTGCCATCTCGCAGGGATATTATCTCTCAGATCTATATTCGAGCTGGCCAATAAGGTGCTACTAGCTGAAGACATAGACTGTCTTGGCAAACTCTCGCTAGAACTTGTGGGAACAGAGCGATGGGGGGGCGCAGTACAGATGGTCACTGAATGGTCTCCTGTGCAATAGGCCAATAACGCCAATAGTCTCCCAAGATCCAGCTTTATCTTGCTCAGTGTTGATAGGAGTGACCCTACGCATGTTGGGGATAGACTCGCCCTCATCGTAGTTGAATCCTTATAACTCCTAGAAAAGTTGTCCACCACACTGGGGAAAGCATACTTTTCTGAGATTCAACCTCAGCCCCAAGCTCTTCATGTGGGCGAGAACATCATCTTGATGTTGAACTGCTGGTTCCCTGGCTTGTGCTAGAATTAACCAGTTGTCCAGGTAGTTTGGTATAGAGTTGCCCTGGGGTCATAATGGAGCCAGAGTGACATCCATACACTTTGTGAAGGTGCGAGGGGATAAAGCTAGTGATTTTTCTATGAATTTGTGGCACGATAAATCTTGAAACTGTATGTCCAAAGAGTACGGTTCAGATGACGCAGATCTAAAATTTGCTGAATACTTCCATCTTTTTTTGTGGACCAGGAAATAATGGCTGTAAAAACCTCCCTCCCTTAGGGACCGGGGTACATGTTCTATGGCCCCGTTGTCAAAAAGGGAACTCGGAGGGGGGTATGTGTGTGGGGGGTTAGACTATAAACTGGACCTGTTAACTTTTTTCTACGGTAGACAGAACCCATGGAGACGCATTTGGCAGTAGTTTCCATGCTTCCCGATGGTCTTTTAGTGATGTCAACTATTCCATATTCTATTGGAGGGAAAGTTGTCACGTTGCCCTGTGACAGCTCGATGACCAGAGAACACAGAAAACTTGGGGACTGCCTTGGCTAGGGAAGGCCCTACATTAGCACTGGGGGCTACCTGCCCTAACAACCTCATGTCTCCTGATACTTCCTCCATGGTCCTTCAGGCCTGCTTGGCCTTTATGACCATTCTCAGATCAGGCCTAGTAGCAGACCGCGAGTGTGGCTGCCTGGTTCCCCTGGCTGGCTGGGTTGGCGGGCTGCCATACTCACCTTTTGGATCTCTCTCGCACTAGTGCTGGCCCAGGCTCCACTCGTGGATGCCTGGGTAAGCTCGAGACAACAGGGAAGGAAGTGGCTTTTTTGAATGCCGCCGTATGTCCAGCTCACTCAGCAGGTCTGCTTTGTCATTGTCATTGTCTGCAGTGACCCACAAGCCAGACTACTATTGCATAGGCTTGCCCAACAATGCCGTGGCGGCCTTATAAGGTGGTTTGGATACAAAGTCAGCCCCCCTAATTACCTGCCGTCGATGGAGAGAGGTAGCTCGCAAGCACCTCCTCCACCTTCAGTATAGCTAAATAGCCATGCCATTCATTCTCCACAATGGCTGAATAATGCAACATTGTGGGGTTATACATATAGCTTATGCATGGTTTTCCTCCAGAAGCCTGATATTTTGTTTCTGCAGTGTGAGGGATTTACTTTCACTGGGGAGAAAAAGGCTCATCCAGCCTTAGTTATCACTTCAAGCAGCTCTTTATATGCTGCTCTCAGTTTTTAGCACATTTTTTTTGGCTCCTCGGAGTCAGAAGGAATTATTACTATTATTTTTGTGTGCAGGGTTTTTTTTCTTCCCCTTTTGGCTTTCCATAGCGGAAGGAGGAGTCGCAACGCAAACTCCAGAATCCATCGGAGAGCGGAATGTGGAAGACAGAGCAAGAAGAGATAAAGCAGCGCTCGTCTCCGGCTCCTCTTACGGATCCATAAGAGATCCCCCGAACCTGAGATGGCTAGCTTCCTCGGCATCTGCCGGGCCCATGTCCACCAGGCTCTGAAACACATCGCTTCCGCTTCCCCGAGCTGCTTAATGTAGGCATTACCATGCAGAGCCTCTAGAGGCCGCCATCACATACTACACTCCTAGACACTTCACCCAGAAAGTGTGCACTTTTCCCTGTGATAAAAGTGAGCAATCCGTAACACATTTCCTGAATTCTTTCTCACTCATTACTTCCCTCTCTTTTCTTTTTCTCTAAAAAAAAGGGAGAGAAAAGTTTAGAGATTTTGAGAAAATATCGAGTAGAAATGAAGCGTTTTTGTCACACAAACAGCACACATGCAGTCTCGCTGAAGATAATAAGGCTGGGGGCATGGTTCACAGGTGCCATGTATATATATCATGCGACGCGCTTAATTGCCACGTCACCTGATCATGGCAGGCCTATAAGAAGAGGCATGATTTTACACAAGCTTCAGATAACCGGTCAAGCGCGCGAGGCGTTCCCATACTGTTATGCTGAATGCAACGTCAGAGTTCCCTTTGAAAGAGAACAAGAACAACACTATTACAACGTAAAAATGAATAATTTCCCTCACAAGTGTACCCCGCCTTGTGCCTGATGCTCCAGGTTTCCCGACACCCAGTAGTATAAGCGGTATAGAAAATGGATGGATATACATTTTATATTTCCCACTCAATCATTATAGTCTGTTATGAACTGGGGAATTTCTGTAATATCCACTGAAAAGTTAAAAGTGTTCGGCACAGCATTGTTTTGTCATAGGTTGATATAATCATACCTGAGTGATGAGTCTACATACATAAACATCAAAAGAAAAACAGACTGCAGTTCAATCAAAATTTTCCAGATTATGGGTTTACCATATTGTAGTTACAACCTGGAACCTGAAACTGACGTTTATATTAAAGTATGTTTGCCACCGCTGACCTAAATGTTCACCGTTTCTAATACAAAACATGCTGAATAGCATCATCACTATTTTATGATACGCGTTAATACGCACCAGGACTTTATTTTGGGATTGGACGATGTCAAAGGCACGGGTTACTCTAATTGGATAAATCCATGCGAGCTCATAGAACCACATAGTAGGTGTATGTGCTCATATAAAAGACATATTTCACACGTTATCATGTAGCTCTTAGAAATGACTTTGGGTCTGTTTTTGTTTGAATATTTAGGCTACCACCAGGTTGCTTGACAACTCTAACGGTCAATTTTGATAACGTTAATGCTACAGCTTGTTATTGTTAGTGATTTTAAGCTGTTAGTGAAGATGAATGTGTTATGTGTTAGTTAGCCACCTACTATCTACTTAGTGCTAGAGAGTAATTGTTACATTCAGTCTCTTTTTTTTCACCCAGCTGGCTACAGATCTTTTTAGCTGGTATGGAAATCGATAGAACAACTTTTGTCACCTTGAACAGACCCATCTACTTCCCTGGCAAGTTGTGGCATTTGGTGAACGAACCTCAGATTTGTTCAATCTATTGGGACACCAGCGGGGAAGGAATACTCATCCATCAGCAACTCTTCGAAGCTGAAGTGCTATTGTCCCAACCCAGGCAGGTGACCGAGAACTTCAGAACGACGGACTTCATCAGTTTCGTTCGCCAGCTGAACCTGTATGGCTTCAGAAAAAAACGCACAGATGTCTCAGACAAGCAACCCAACATCTCTAACATTAAGGCCCAACTACACTATTTTTACCACCCGTATTTCAAACGGGACAAGCCTGAGCTTCTAATCAATTTAAAGCGACTCACGCGTCTCAACAAGGCCAAGCTCGCCGGGATAGAGGTGACCAGCAGGAAGTCAAAACCTTGCCATAATGTGATCCTGAATTCGCCACAGCAAACCTCTGCCTTAATGAAAACAGGTTGGTAATGTTTCAACAAGCAGATAAAAAGAATAGACAGAATATATTGATTCATTCATTTCATTAACAACTTTAACCTAGTCAGGTTCATTACAGATTCAGGGTCTATCCTGAGAAGACTGGGCATCCTGAATGGGATGCCAGTCCATCACAAAGCACCGTGCGCACACATACATTCACACACTCATTCACACATAGTGCCAATTTACCATAAACACTCCACTTATATCCTGGAACCTGGAAGAAACCCACCTCAACCCTAGTCCACAGGTTTTTACATCAACATTTTAGCCCATGTCCTTTGAAAGATTGGATAGAGAAATCCATTAGCCTTAAAAAGAAAAAAAAATTGCATAAATAGGAATATGTAGAACAAAGAGAACATAGAAAAATATAGTGAGAAAGGGTACGTCATTTTGCTGGTACAGTGCCAGCTAGATAACTTTGTGGCCTTGTACATCATCAGTAGTTTTAGTTTATTAATACTTGACTTGTCTCTATCTGTCCAGGTTCAGTCTTGCTTGGACATCAGGGAACCCCTTGCTATCACCCCTCTAATGGCCCTCAGCAGGAGAAGGACTGCAACAGAACATCCATATCCTCCCAAGCATTTGCAGTGGGCCATGTTGAACCTTCTCCAGTTACTTTAAACACTAACAACGCTGTGCCGGTCCCTGTGTCCCACCACTTCCCAGTGGACTCGCTGAGGGCACATCCCTCCAGCGTCATGCACATGCAGCAGGGCGTCATGTCTCATCATTCACAGTATGGGCTTTACACACCAGGTGATGATTTAATACATTTTGTCACCTTTATAATAGTTGTGAGCTCAACCTTAATTAGTATAAGCAATTGATTTGCACACTACTTTAGTAAATACAGTAGTATAGTGCATTATTCTGACGTGTAATTTAATTGTATGCAATTTAGGATAGTCCATTGTTTCACAATTTCAGTGTTGGCATTTATATCTGTCTGTCTGTCTGTCCGTCCATCCGTCCGTCTCTCTCTCTCTTTTGTCCCAAATATCCATCTTTAACAGATAAAAATTAAGATAGCCGGTATCAGTCAATGTAATTCTATGTTTTGATATTAAACCTTCAGTGCATAATTCAGATATTCAGAGTCCTCTAATGAGTCATTCTAACAACTGTTATATGTTTAATGCCTGAACAACGTAGTTCTCAAGTTAGAAAATAAAATAAATGCTGTTAAAAAAAGCACACAACGTGCGCATGCCAGATTTAAATATCTATTAACAGCTAATAATATCTATCTAACAACTAATATTTTACTTGAATGTGTCCCCTTTCACCAGCTCAAACCTCTCAGCATAAAATTAAAAAGGGCTGTGGGAGTGTACAGTAGTGGAGTATCAACACCATTGCAGTCCATTGTCAGAACATGATTGTCCTTCATGTCATTAGTCTGTAACTATAAGCAGGAAGTCCCACAATGCCTTGCACAGACTCATTTTTAACATTAATTTAGTGATTATTACTCCATGGTGCTTGGCAATGTGGTGGACTTATATATAATGAACAAAAACTCTGTGCAGAGGGGCTACAGGAGCTGTAATATCGTTCCTGAAAAATCTTAGTGATGTGTTGTTTATGTCTTACCAAGAAATGAATCGTTTCTTAACCTTCAATGTTTCCCATCCGCAGTGTATCAGCACTGTATCCCAGACTTCTTGGATTCCAAAGTGCCACGCTTTCAACAACCAGCTGCTTCCTACTCTCCTTGTGGCTATTACCCTGTGAGAACTGAGAACCTTTTTTAAGTTAATGTACTGTTCTGATCACTAAAAATGGCTAGTATTGTTATTTTAGCCAGTGTAGGCATGTTAAGGTTTGATGGTACATATTGCAGTTTGAAGGGAATGCTGGGAGGTCAAACAGTTAAAAGTAAAACCGTGATGTGTAAATAATATTAATATGAATTTTCCCACTCATTCCTCAGGACTATTCAGTCGGATACGCTCATCCGATTGATCAGGATCCATACTGGAAAGCAGGTGATGTTCCAGAGTCCAGGACGAGTGACATGAAAGAGAAAGAGGAGCCGGATGATATTTTAAAACTGGCGGAAGAATTACAGGTCAGATTAGTTGATTTCCCTTCAAGAACAGCCTTGAGTGTGTATCAGTGCTTACAGTGTAGTCAGTGCTCCCGTACCATAAGGTCCAATAATCGGAATCCAGGACCAAGAACTGTTTACATGGTTTAAGAACATACAGTGCCCTCCACTAATATTGGCACCTTTGGTAAATATGAGCAAAGGATGCTGTGAAAACTTGTCTTTATTGTTTAACCTTTTGATCTTTTGTTCATCCTTCTTTGCTTATATTTACCAAGGGTGCCAATATTAGTGGAGGGCACTGTATGTGGTTTAAATCTCACGTTCTCATATCAAACTCATCAGAAATCATACCAATTGCTAACATTTAGCATTTCTACCACACACTGTTAAGTCTTATTGTTTTTTAATATTCAACTGTAGTGATGCACCAAAATCTTTGTCCAGTTAATCAGGATTTTTTCATTTCTTAACCTGTCTAGTCTACGATCCTGCTTGAAGTACCATGACAGACAAATTAATATGACATATAATGTTAGAAAGTTGTCCGTCCTACATGTTGTGGTTAAGTGCCAGTGGTGATGTTTTACAATGCGAGTACATAGTCATGTTACCGGAAATTGAGTTATCAGTGTCCTAATGCATAGTGAGTCAGGGTCTTCACCAGTGCCTGAGCTCATGTACATCATAAACTGATTCACCACCTATGGATCTAGGGAGCTGATTGAGACGCACCCTACTGTATGTTTTGTGTAATGTGAAACATTAATGTTGGTGTTTTCTATATATTTTATTTATTCAGACTGATGCTGAGTTCTGGAAGCTGCTGCAGCAATCAATCACCTGTTAAGACGGCTTGAGAGGAGAGTTCATTTTATTTCGAGTGTAATGACTGGAAATGTTGCCTTTAATCCTTTTCCTGACAATGATTCACATGACGGCAACATGAGTTGATTATTATCAAATATTTATAATATAAAAAAAAATCTTAAAACGAAGCAAATGCAATAAACAATGTACAACTTGAAAATATTGTCTAGAAATAGGTTTATAAATCTTATTACCTACAGTATAAATTTTTACAAAATATTTTCTTTGTTCTCTTATAATGCACAATATCTTTTTACAGCTACTGTTTTCTCTGTTTTTTTATTTGCTCATGTGTAAAGCACTTTGACCACTGCTTAAAAGTTTATTGAAGTGTTTGACATGTAATTATAAATGATTAAATCTTTGTTTGTATGAATTTAGCACTTGTGCATGTCTTTATTTAAGATAACAAACAAAAGCTGGTATGTAATAGAGAGACGTGTGCACTGAAGCACTTTATTTATTAAAACTGATTTATTCAATGAAAATTTCTCTCTTTCTATTCACTCATGTGATGAGGTATTGGAAATAAGCTATGAGTTATGCTTATAAAGTAATTACAGTACATGATTTGATTATGCACAGGCATGCATCAGTTCTTTGTGGTGTAATAGTGGCATAGAGCATCTATGAAAGTTAATACAGTGCCACAGAGGTTTAAAGAACAGAGACTGATCAGACTTTACAAAGAACTAACAAGTTGATGATTTTAATTTGATCACTATATACTTGCAATACATGTCTCACCAAAACAGTTGCAGGTTGGTAAGAAATATAACATGGAATGAAATGTCTTACATTATAGTCGTTCCCTCAGTAACCTCGCGTTTTTCTCTTTAACAAAACAAAACAAATAAATGCACATTGTCATACTAGCGAGAAACGAGAAAACTAAGAAAACCAGAAATGTCTTCTGTCCTGGAGACTTTCCTAAGGCAGAAAACTTACTGACGCTTACAAAGCGCTGACGCTGTTATAGAAAATTAATCAAAACCTTCTGACCAATGAGATTCAAGAACGGAATAGTGCTATGGTATAATAAGTGATCATATATGTATATATATATATATATATATATATATATATAATATATATATATATATACATATATATATATATATATACATATATATATATATATATATACATACATACATACATACATATATGCATATACACACACACACACACACACACACACACACACACACACACACACACACACACGATACACACACATACACAAAAACTGGAACACCGGAGAACAGAAACAAACAAAGGAGAAACTAGGATAGCATGTAAACAGAATAGTGCAGGACAGCCATTGATGAGACATCTTTTGTGAAACTTCTTTTGACAATATTTTCATGTTATTTTTCTCCTAAGAAGAGCAGTGGTGTAGATTTCCATTTATTTACTTGGCATCAGTTTTGTATAAGGTGACCTAGAAACAGGGTGTAATAGAATCCAAACACAGAGCTGTTAAAACAGTGATAAAAGGAGCCGGTATTATTAATATTACAAGCTTTACTTCTCATGACCAGGTTTTCATGCCTTGGTGTTTCCCACTGACACGGTGTGTCGAGCATTATTCCTTACAAAAATATTGGTTACAATGAATTAACACCTTCTGACCAATCAGATTCAAGAATTCAATAGTGTTGCAGTATAATATGTTATCATACATATTCGAGATCAGAAAATCTCGAATGTGAGATACATTATATAATAAGATACATTATTGAATTAGAATTCAAATATTATTTGATTTTATATGATATGATAATATGATACGTGAGCAAAATTCCGAGATTTACTGTTCATTTAATTCTGCCTCACTAAATAACATTAAAATTCTAATTCATGGTTTTCTCACGCCCAAAAATACACTTGTGCCCCCTCCAGTGTACAAACAGCAAAACTGCAATGTTTAAAGGTCAAACACATGCACAAACACAAACACAAAGGCTTCATATCTCCAGGGTCTGGGGTTCGATTCCCGCAGGGGCCCTGTGTGTGCGGAGTTTGCATGTTCTCCCCGTGCTGCGGGGGTTTCCTCCGGGTACTCCGGTTTCCTCCCCCAGTCCAAAGACATGCATGGTAAATTGTCCATAGTGTATGAATGGGTGTGTGAGTGTGTATGTGATTGTGCCATGCGATGGACTAGCACCCTGTCCAGGGTGTACCCTGCCTTGTGCCCGATGCTTCCTGGGATAGGCTCCAGGTTCCCCGTGACCCTGAAGAAGGAATAAGCGATTGAAGATGGATTTATTAAACTATAAGCAGCTGATTTGATGTTAAAGTTTTCTCATTCATTAAAAACCTTTTACTCCTTGTCAGTCTTAATTGTCGTTTGTAGACAACAAGAAAAAGTGTAATCGAAGTCAACAGTTTATTTTTTAAATGCAGCACTTTGTTTGCAGTTGGTTAGCAAACCAATATACACTCTGAGCACTTTATCATTGAGCACTTTATTAGAAACACGTGTACTCCTACTCGTTCATGCGATCATTTAATGAGCCAGTCGTGTGTCAGCAGTGCAACAGATAAAGTCATGCAGATACAAGCCGGCAGTTTCAGGTAATTTTCATATCAACCATCAGAATGGGAGAAAAAATTTGATTTTGACCGTGGCATGATTGTTGTTGCCAGACAGGGTTTGAGTATTTCTTGAGTACTGCTGATCTGCTGGGATTTTCACGCACAACAGTCTCTAGAGTTTTACTCAGAATGGTGCAATAAAGAGAAAAAATCTCGTGATCAGCAGATCTGCGAATGGAAACACCTTGTTGATGAGAGAGGTCAATGAAGAATGGCCAGACTGGTACGAGCTAACAGAACAGCTACAGTAACTCAGATAACCACTCTGTACAATTGTGGTGAGCAGAAAAGCATCTCAGAATGCATAACACTTTCAAAACCTGAGGCAGATGGGCTACAACACCGTATAAGACCACGTTAGCTTCCACTTCTGTCAGACAAGAACAGAAAGCTGAGGCTGCAGTGGACACAGGTTAACAAAACAACAAGAACGAAACCGATGGTAAGTAAAATCAGTTAATATTTTTATTGCAGTTATTGGTTTTATGGTGCATTACTGCCACCTAGTAAGCTTTATGAATTATAATTTAAATGTGTAATATAAAAATTAATCAATATTATATAACTCTGAAGATCCTAAGAACTGAAAAGTGCTTTTCCGTACTATACTTATTCCTGAATTATATAAGCCCTTTAGTGTAAAACCATTATATCTCTTTTGTTGCAGTGTATCTTTGTGTGATATACTGTATGCTTCAAAGTGAAATATTTATTGACCTACATCTTATATTTACCTGAAGACTACCCTGACACTTCATTAAAGGGTTAAATACAACAAAAGTTCAATGTAAAAATAAAAGTTTTTAAATCGCATTCTTATCAATCCAAATTCCAGTAGCTGTTGATGAGTAGTTAGAAAGTATGTTTTAGCCAGTTTTGATTGTTTCTATTTTCCATTGAGAGGCTGTTTGTGAATAATAAAAAATAGAGTTTGAAACAATTTTCTCCCACTTGAACTTGAACCAGGCGAGTTCAGGAAACCATTTTGGATGTTTTCAGATGTTTGATCCCAGCCAGGTGAATTCGGCTGATTTTTTTTTTTGTCTGTAAATTTTTATTGTTCCCCCCTCCCCCAAATGGGGTGCTGTTTGTGAGTATTAAAAAAAACAAAAAACATTGTTTTCAGCTTTTAACTAGTGTCACGTTCCGTGACTTAGAGGAAGATAAGCCGGATGTAAACGCAGTATGAACGAGGGTTTTATTTATAAGAGAGAGGAGCAGACAAATCCAAATCGTAATCCAAAATATGTAATCCGAAACATGCAAGGTCAGACGATCGGTCAACAGGCATACACAGGAGTAAGGCAGAGATCAGTGAAGCGGACACAGCATACAGGGTCGATATAGCAAACGTGAGACAAACAACAGCGAGGGACTGGTAGCAGAGAACCAGTATAAACTAATCTAACAAACTGTGAAAGAGACTACGACTATAACTATCAATACTAAACAAAACCTAATCTATCTTTACTCTAATCTAAGTCTAATATTCCACATTGAGTGTTGCTAGGCATGCGGTATATATGCTGACGTGATTACCCTCTTAACAGCTAACAGCTGAGGGTAATCCAGACACACGTGACATGACAACCAATGACAGGATGGGGAGGAGACATGACATAAACAATAACAAAGGCACATGTAGAAATGTCACTGCTGTCAACACTGGAAAAGCAGGTGCTCGCGTATTCGCGCTTAGAGCACGCTGCTTCAAGGGGAAATCATGACAACTAGCTAGTTTTTCATTCGCGCTTGGTGGACTAGATCCCTCTTGAACTCGTCGACATTATTTTGTCTGTTCATTTTTAACAGTGAAAAACATTGTTTAAAAACAATTTTGTCAAAATCTGTTTCTTTCCCTTTTTTTGGGATGTAACTGACAAGGACTCGTACTGACTCCAGTGGGAATCCTGTGCTTCGAATCAGAAAGTCCTCAGCTAAACCCATTCAAAGTGAGCATCCGCTTGAAGGGAGTTTAGTGATGGATGAACTGTCCGACCTGCCTCAGGAATTCTGTGTTCTTTTCAGACTGATTTATGCCCTGTATTTAAACCATCCTAAGTGTATGAAAAACAGTTTCCACTTTATTCAGCAGGTAATGCTCAACCTGGGAGGTAAGCTGCTCCCAAAATTCAATCTTTGAAAAATCAGCTAGCAGTAAAACGGGCCTCCAGATTGTTCTATTTCCCTCTGTGTGTGTTTATTATATTATATTACATATATATATATATATATATATATATATATATATATATATATATATAAAATTTCAGCTACAATGCCAAAATGTTGATAATGTGACTAAGACAGGAATACTCCACATGTCTTAATTCAATTTGGTTTTACTTCGAGTATGACCTTAATCGGATTAAGGTAATTAAACATGGCTGTTTACATGGTAGTTTCTTAATCAGAGTATTGTCTTAATCGGGTTAATAGTGGATTATTGTTGTCTATGTAAATGCACTGATTGACTCCCTTCCATACAGACAGCAATACACTGTCACAGAATTACACTATGACAGCAATACACTATGACATAAAATCCTAAATTCTTGATGATGCGTACCAATCAGTGGGGAGGCCACTGTTGTCCAGAAAACCTGAGAAGACACACACAGCCCAGCCAGGAGATGCCAAATTGTCATGGAAATTAGCAAGGAAACACTCGCAGACCTCTGAAGTCCTCCGACGGTATTAAAAAACCAAAAAAAAAACAAAGGTTTATTACAGACAGATGGTTAATACAGGATAGAATAAAGCAGGATAGAATAATAAGAGCGTTCTGAAGTGCTTGTGCTGAACCACTACTATAGATATGAAACTCAGAGCATGGCACACTTCTGTGTACCGATAAGAAGCGGTTTGAGGCAGTTCAAACAGGCTTCCTTTCAGAGTCTTAAAAGATGTGCAGATGAACCCTGAACAGAAAAACGTTTGTGTCGATGTATAGCAGATTAACATTCTTTACTGATCTCAGTGTCATGACATGGCCTTCTTAGACGTTATCCTCTGTTGAGAATGAAAGAGAACAAGAACAAAACTATTACAAAGTAAAAATGAATAATTTCCCTCACAGGTGTACCCCGCCTTGTGTCCGATGTTCCAGGTTTCCCGACACCCAGTAGTATAAGCAGTATAGAAAATGGATGGATATACATTTTATATTTCTCACTCAATCATTACAGTCTGTCATGAACTGGGGAATTTCTGTAATATCCACTGAAAAGTTAAAAGTGTACGGCACAGAATTGTTTTGTCATAGGTTGATATAATCATACCTGAGTGATGAGTCTACATACATAATCAGAAGAAAAAGAGACTGCAATTCAATCAAACTTTTCCAGATTATGGGTTTACCATATTGTAGTGTTACAACCTGGAACTGTTGTTTATATTAAAGTGGGGGATCAGTATACACAAAAATAATACGGAATACAATAAAAACACAATTTGTTAAAAAAATTACTTACAAAACAATAACAACAACAACAACAAAAACCTTGCAGTTGATATTTTATAAGTATTCATCCCCGTTGCTGTGAAAGCCCTAAATTTGTTGGAGAGACACAAGGCCACAGCTTCACATTTTTGGTTTCCTAATGAAGAGTTATATATTAGCACATTTTGTCATAATTTATGTCCTAAAGCTTTTGGGTTTTTTTTTCCTGCTAGAGGAATAGCAGAGACGGTATGTTTGCCACTGCTGGCCTAAACATTCACCGTTTCTCCTACAAAACATGCGGAAAAGCATCATCACTATTTTCTGACACACGTTAATATACACCTGGACTTTAATTTAGGATTGAACGACGTCACAGGCACAGGTTAAACTGATTACATGGGCGTATCCACGCACTCTTCAGGGGGGTGGGTGCCAATCTGCCCCCCAGATATACAGGAGAAAATATTTTCTATATATACCTTTAATTTTTCCTCCCAACAGATCTGTCTTTTCTTCATCTATTCTTTTTATTTTATTTATCTATTTATTTGTCTATTCTGTTTTTAAATACATTTCCGTTTGTTAAGGAAAATCGGTGCGCCCCCCTCCAATTATACACTTGGTTTCGCCCACACGCAACGCAGGTTCGTTGATTTATTTTAGCCGCTCAGTCTGTAAGAAATGGAGACAGCAGCCAAGTGTTGAAAAGTGCAGCAGAACATACGAGCTGTTTTCACACAGTCAGTAACTAGATACCTAAATATCTAGGCTAACTTCAGTTCCAGTTTTTGACCATTAACGGTACATTCACGTGCACATCCTCCCGCCGAGTTCGTTGTGACCCCTCACGCTGTGACAGACTGTTAGAAATGTTAGAAATGCGAGTGAAAGTGAGGAAAGGTTCACAGCATTTCGTTCACAGAGAATACATCTGCCTACAGGACGTCCACAGCACCCTACTATTTCCCCATGCTGTGTGAAGTTCTATCACCCAGAAACCACGTGAATTCAAACAGTAACTGTAATCCTAAAACTGTCTTCTAAATATGCAAATATTCAGTTTGGTGGGAGGAGAGGGGAGTGGGGTGGTAGCGTCTGAGGGGGCGGGGGTCTAGCGTTTGGAACGCCCGTAAACCCCCCCCCCCCACCATGGTTACGCCCTTGTCTGATTGGATAAATCCATTTTTTACGCCCTTGTCTGATTGGATAAATCCATGCGAGCTCATCGAATGTTCATGAATTTGTCTGGCGCCCCCACCTGTCCAGTCTCCTGAATTTAAACGCACGAGGTCGGTGCATGCGCGTAACGGTTCGGACCAGTTTCAACGACTCTGAGAAACGATAAGGTATCAGAGAACTATCAAAAGGAACCACATAGCAGGTGTATGTGCTCATATAAAAGACATATTTCAATGAATATTTCAAATATTACGTTATCATGTAGCTCTTAGAAATGACTTTGGGTCTGTTTTTGTTCGAATATTTAGGCTACGGCCAGGTTGCTTGACAACTCTAATGGTCAATTTTGATCAAATTAATGCTATAACTTTTTATTGTTTGTGATTTTTAGCTGGTATGGAAATCGATGAAACAACTTTTGTCACCTTGATCAACCCCACCGTCTGTATATATCTTAGTTTTGAAGCTGTGATCTTAGAAACACCAATAGCAGAGCTGAAATTACCTCGAACTTCTCATAAGTAATTGCTCCATGAAATACTTCTCTCAATGTAATACGCGTATTTCTTATATTATTGAGTCCCTTCCATACAGACAGCAATACACTATGACAGCAATACACTATGACAGCAATACACTGACAAAATTCTAAATTCTAAATTCTTGATGATTCCTACCAGTCAGTGGGGAGGCCACCGTTGTCCAGAAAACCTGAGAACACACACACAGCCCAGCCAGGAGACGCCATATTGTCGTGGAAATTAGCAAGGAAACACTCGCAGACCTCTGAAGTCCTCTGAAGGTAAAAAAAAAGGTTTATTACAGAAATAAGGTTAATACAGGATAGAATAAAGCAGGAGTAAGAGTAATGAGAGCGCTCTGAAGCGCTTGTGCTGAACCACTACTATAGATATGAAACTCAGAGCATGGCACACTTTTGTATACCGATAAAAAGCGGGTTGAGGTCTTAGAAGATGTGCAGACGAACCTTGAACAGAAGAACATGCTGGTGTCTCTGTATAGTGGAAACACTCTGTACTAATCTAAGTGACATGACCTGACCTTCTTAGGCATTATCCTCTGATGAGAATGAAACAGAATGTCGGGGTTACGCATGTAACTCTCTTCCCTGAGAAGGGAATGAAACTTTGCATTTAGCATAACAGTATAGGAGCTTGCGCTCGTGACTGGTATCTGAAGCTTGTGTAAAATCATGCCTCTACTTATAGGCCTGCCATTATTAGGTGACGTGACAATTAAGCACGTAGCATGATATATATAGTATCTCACAAAAGTGAGTACACCCCTCACATTTTTGTAAATATTTGATTATATCTTTTAAGGTGAAGAAATGAGACTTTGCTACAATGTAAAGTAGTGAGTGTATAGCTTGTGTAACAGTGTAAATTTGCTGTCCCCTCAAAATAACTCAATACACAGCCATTAATGTCTAAAACGCTGGCAACGCTGGATGTAAGTACAGAGAGCCCTTACTGGACACAGCACATGCCTCCTCTCTTGTTCTGGTGTGAGGAACGGAGGAGGGCAGAAAGCCTGCAACACCACAGGGTGGGCAGCCGATATAGGCACTCAAAGTCAAGGCAGGAAGGGGCAACAGAGAGAGCTGTTGTAGATCTGCCACTCGCTTGAGAGATGTCAGGGCCAGTAGGAGAGCTACCTTTAGAGTCAGAAGCTTCTCAGAGGCTAACTCTAACGGCTCAAATGGGGCTCCGACAGACCTTCCAAGACCACAGAAAAGGTCCCAGGAAGGTATGTGCATCCTGCAGATATGCCTCAGCCATTTGACACCACGCATGAACCTTGAAGGTAGAGGATGTTGCCCCACAGAGGCTCCATCAACATGGGCGTGGCTGGCCGAAACGGCGGCCACGTAAACCCTGATGGTAGAAGGAGCCAACCCTGCTGAGAAACATTGTTGTAAGAATTCCAGGACTGTAGCTATTGCACAGTTCACTGTGTCTAGCTGACGTTCCTCACACCACAAGACAAAAAATTGCCACTTCAGCACATACAATTTCCTTGTGGATGGTGCTCTAGCGTTTAACATGGTCTCTACGAACTTACTTGTGAGACCAGAATCTATGAGCTGGTGCCCCTAAGGGGCCAGACCCACAGTTTCCATAGTTCTGACCGAGGGTGATAAATCAGCCCTCCGGCTTGAGACAGTCGATCCACTCTAAGGGCTCAAATGGGGCACCTGACAGAACTTCCAGGACCACAGAACGTCCTATGCGCGGCCTGCAGATGGGCCTCAGTCGCCTGACACCATAGGGGCATGGCTGGCTGAAACGGCGGCCAAGTAAACCCTGATTGTAGAAGAAGCCCACCCCGCTGAGAAACGTTCTTGTAAGAACTCCAGGACTGTTGCTATTGCACAGTTCACGGTCTACAGTGGATCCCTGTGGATGGGAATCTCCCACGGAGTGCCATCTTGCAGGGATATTATCTCTCAGAACCATATTCAAGCTGGCCAATAAGGTGCTACTAGCAGCATACATAGACTGTCTTGGCAAACTCTGGCTAGAACTGGTGGAAGCAGAGCTATGGGGGGGGGCAGCGTACAGATGTGACCTCGGCCAAATGTGCACCACGGTGTCCAGCCCTAATTGTGCCGGAGGAGTGAGGACGGGCCATGTGTTGTCTCCTCAGAGGCGAACACATGCCATCCCACTTGGTCAAACCTTGCTGTGTGGAATCATTTGTGGATGGAGCCACCCTGCTCCAGATGAGGGCCGCACAGAGACCATGAGCTGGACAGCTGTCTAAGACTGCGCTCCAGCCCATGAGGGAGGTGTCTCTCATTACCGACTTGCGCTAAGGAGACACCCGTTGAGTGTGACCCAAGGCTAGAAACCGGGGGCACTCAAATTCTCAGAGCACGTAGGCATCACTGCATGACCCTGATTATTCTCAGCCACCACTGAATGGTCTCCTGTGCAATAGGCCAATAATGCCAATAGTCTCCCAAGATCCAGCTTCATCTTGCTCAGTGTTGATAGGATTGACCCTACGCATGTTGGGGATAGACATGCCCTCATTGTAGTAGAATCCTTATAACCGCTAGAAAAGTTGTCCACCACACTGGGGAAAGCATATTTTTCTGAGATTCAACCTCAGCCCCAAGCTCTTCATGTGGGCGAGAACAACATCTCGATGTTGAACTGCCAGATCCCTGGATTGTGCTAGAATTAACCAGTCGTCCAGGTAGTTTGGTATACAGATGCCCTAGGGTCACAATGGAGCCAGAGTGAAGGTGCGAAGCGATAAAGCTAGTGATATTTCTATATAGAAATATGCACCTTTTAGATCTATCGCCACAAACCAGTCCTCGAACTGAATCTGTGGCACGATAAATCTTGAACCTGTATGTCCGAAGAGTACGGTTCTGATGAGATGACGCAGATCTAAAATTGGCCGCGTACTTCCATCTTTTTTTTTTTGGACCAGGAAATAATGGCTGTAAAAACCTCCCTCCCTTAGTGAACGGGGTACATGTTCTATGGCCCCTTTGTCAAAAAGGGAACTTACCTTTTTTTCCAGACTATAAAGTGAACCGGATTATAAAGCGCAATATCAATGAATGGGTCTACTTTCATACATAAGGCGGATTATAAAGCACATTCAGCGAAACAAAACAATCAGATAAGTCAAACTTTATTCAACTTATTCACAATAACTCTCAACATTGTTTAGTTGTAACATAAAATACAAAACAATACACTCACTTTTTCAGTTCATTGCTCTTCCACAAATCCATCAAATTCTTCATCCTCAGTGTCTGACGTAAACAGTTGGGCGATTTCAGCATCAAGCATGCCCGGATCTCTCTCGTCATTATTCGAGTCAGTCTCATTGCGGTTACTTAGCTGTTTAGTGATGATTCCGCCCTTCATGAACGCTCGGACGATACTTGAGACTGATACCTTAGCCCAGGCATCCACGATCCATTGGCAGATAGTGGTGTCACTCGCCCAGCGTTGCTTTCCTGTCTTGGTGAATGTGTGTTCGCCTTCTGTCATCCAATGCTCCCACGCAGCTCGCAATTTAACTTTGAATAACCTGTTGACACCGATATCTAACGGTTGGAGTTTTTTGGTTAATCCAACCAGAATGATGGCAAGCTCCGAATTAGTTTGCTTCACCTGGGTTTTGACAGTATCGGTGAGATGGGCGCGCATGTAGTCACAGATCAATAGAGACAGAGATTTGTGGAAAAAGCCATCTGGTCTCCTGACGTAAACTTCTCTCAGCCACTCACTCATCTTCTCCTCGTCCATCCACCCCTTTGGGTTAGCTTTGATAATGACGCTGGCCGGAAACTTTTTTTTGGCAAAGTCTTCCTCTTGAAAATGACCATGGGTGGTAGTTTCTGGCCATTAGCCTGGCAACCGAGAACTACAGTAAAGGATGACTTCTCGTTCCCTGTGGTGCGTATAGATACCGTACTGGTCCCTGTTTTCTCGACAGTACGGTTCACGGGGATGTCAAAGGTGAGGGGGACCTTGTCCATGTTGGTGATGTGTTCTGGCTGGATCTTCTTTTCAGTGATCTTGTTCTTGCAGTAAGTGCGGAAAATGGCCAGCTTTTCTTCGTAATCCTTTGGCAGTTGCGAGATGGTAGTTCTTGTGCGGATGGACAGATTACGTCTTTTCATAAAACGGAAGTACCAAGAAGGACCTCCTCAAAAGTCAGTGATCTTCATGTCAAGTGCTACAGGTGTTGCCTTGAGTCGAATAGAGACTGTAGAAACGCTTCTACCTGCTGTTCTCTGTTCAATAACCCACTGTTCAAGTTTGTCCTCTAACTGTGGCCATCTCGCTTTGTTCCCTCAGAAACTCTGTTTGGTCTTTTTTACTTGGTTACTTCTTGCTTCCTCCACTTCCACACCATTGATTCATTAATTCTCTTGCAGCTTCTCTATTCCCATGTTCTACTGCGTGCCTGATAGCCTTGAGTTTGAAATCCGCTTCGTAAGCATGTCTCTTAACAGGTGCCATTTTGGGGTCCTAATAAATACACCGTAAGATTATGTTGAAGTACAGTACGTATTACTCCACGAGGCCCCTGACTACGGTAGCCGTAATGCTCCAACAATCCATCAAGTGGTGCGGCTTCGTAGCTTACCAAAGTCATTCTAAAACATTTTGACAGATTTTTGAGCACCGTGTACCATATAAAATCGGTTCGAGGTCAGTAAGCATAACCAGAATTAATACATAAGGTGCACCGGATTATAAGGTGAACTGTCGATTTTTGATAAAATTAAAGGATTTTAAGTGCGCCTTATGGTCCGAAAAATACATTACTTCCTGCGCTAATGTCCGGGGGGTTGTGGTCGAGCTAGAAACTGGACCTGGTAACCCTTTTCTACGGTAGACAGAACCCATGGAGACACATTTGGCAGTAGTTTCCATGCTGGTCTTTTAGTGATGTTAACTATTCCATATTCTATTGGAGAATCCAATGGAATCCAATAATTGGAGTATCAAAATTTCATTGCCCTGTGACAGCTCGCTGACCAGAGAACACAGAAAACTTGGGGATCGCCTTGGCTAGGGGAGGCCCTACATTAGCACTGGGGGCTACCTGCCCTAACAACCTCATGTCTCCTGATACTTCCTCCACGGCCCCTCAGGACCGCTCTTCTTTGCCTGCTTAGCATTCTCAGATCAGGCCTAGTAGCAGACTGCGACTGTGGCTGCCCGGTTCCCCTGGTTGTCTGCGGGGGTTGGCAGGCTGCCATACTCGCCTTCTGGATCTCCTTCGCACTAGTGCTGGCCCAGGCTCCACTCATGAATGCCCTGGTGAGCTCGAGACAACGGAAGGAGCTGGCATTTTTGAATGCCGCCATATGTCAAACTCACTCAGCAGGTCTGCTTGGTAGGCCTGCAACATTGTCATTGTCTGCAGTGACCCACAAGCCAGACTACTACTGCATAGGCTTGCCCAACAATGCCGTGGTGGCCTTATACGGTGGTTTGGATGCAAAGTCCAAATTACCCCCCTAATTAACTGCCGTTGATGGAGAGAGGTAGCTTGCAAGCACCTCCTCCACCTTCAGTATAGCTAAATAGCCATGCCATTCATTCTCCACAATGGCTAAATAATCCAACATTGTGGGGTTATAAATATGGCTTATGCATGATTTTCCTCCAGAAGACTGATATTTTGTCATGCACTTCTGGAAGACAGGGGAGTTTCTGCAGTGTGAGGGATTTACTTTCACTGGGGAGAAAAAGGCTCATCCAGCCTTAGTAATCACTTCAAGCAGCTCTTTATATGTTGCTCTGTTTTAGCACATCCTTCCGGCTCCTCGGAGTCAGAAGGAATTTTTAGTATTATTACTAAAAATGAGTACGCGACGCGAACCCCAAAATCCAGCGGAGAACCGAATGCGGAAGACAGAGCAACAGATAGAGCAGCGCTCGTCTCCGGCTCCTCTTCCGGATCCATAAGAGATCCCCCAAACCTGAGATGGCTAGCGGCCTCGGCATTGGCCGGGCCCATGTCTGCTCGTGGCTCTGAAACAGAACTCACTTCAGAGCACAAGTCGCGAGCCAAGCTGCTTAATGTAGGCATTACCATGTGCAGCCTCTAGAGGCCGCCATCACATACTACACTCCTAGACACTTCACCCAGAAAGTGTGCACTTTTCCCCATGATGAAACGGGAGCAACCCGTAACACATTTCCTGAATTCTTTCTCACTCATTACTTCCCTCTCTTCTTTTCCTTTTCTCTAAAAAAATAGGGAGAGAAAAGTGTCGAGATTTTGAGAAAATATCGAGTAGAAATGAAACGTTTTTGTCACACAAACAGCAGACATGCAGTCTCGCTGAAGATAATAAGACTGGGGGCATGGTTCACAGGTGCCATATATATATATATATCATGCGACGCGCTTAATTGCCACGTCACCTGATCATGGCAGGCCTATAAGTAGAGGCATGATTTTACACAAGCTTCAGATACCGTTTCCATACTGTTATGCTAAATGCAACGTCAAAGTTCCCTTTGAAAGAGAACAAGAACAACACTATTACAACGTAAAAATGAATAATTTCCCTCACAGGTGTACCCCGCCTTGTGTCCGATGTTCCAGGTTTCCTGACACCCAGTAGTATAAGCGGTATAGAAAATGGATGGATATACATTTTATATTTCCCAGTTAATCATTACAGTCTGTTGTGAACTGGGGAGTTTCTGTAATATCCACTGAAAAGTTAAAAGTGTACGGCACAGCATTGTTTTGTCATAGGTTGATATAATCATACCTGAGTGATGATGATACAACCTGGAACCTGGAACTTACATATTAAAGTATGTTTGCCTCTGCTGACCTAAACGTTCACCGATTCTCCTACACAACATGCCGAATAGCGTCGTCACTATTTTATGATACACGTTAATACGCACCAGGACTTTACTTTGGGATTGAATGATGTCAAAGGCATGGGTTACTCTAATTGGATATATCCACACAAGCTCCTTGAATATTCATGAATTTGTCCTGCGCCCACACCTGCCCAGTCTCCTGAATTTAAACGCTTGAGGCCGGTGCATGCACGTAACAGTTCCTGACCAGTTTTAACAGCTCTGAGAAGCGATAAGGGATCAGAGAACTATCAAAAGGAAACACAAAGCAGGTGTATGTGCTCATATATAATAAATATTTCACACGTGATCATGTAGCTCTTAGAAATTACTTTGGCTCTGTTTATGTTTGAATATTTAGGCTACGGCCAGGTTGCTTGACAACTCTAACGGTCAATTTTGATAACGTTAATGCTATAGCTTGTTATTGTTAGGGATTTTCAGCTGTTACTGAAGATGAATGTGTTATGTGTTAGCTAGCCACCTACTATCTACTTAGTACTAGAGAGTAATTGTTACATTCAGTCTCCTTTTTTTTCACCCAGCTGGCTACAGATCTTTTTAGCTGGTATGGAAATCGATAGAACAACTTTTGTCACCTTGAACAGACCCATCTACTTCCCTGGCAAGTTGTGGCATTTGGTGAACGATCCTCAGATTCGTTCAATCTATTGGGACACCAGCGGGGAAGGAATACTCATCCATCAGCAACCCTTCGAAGCTGAAGTGCTATTGTCCCAACCCAGGCAGGTGTATGAGAATTTCAGAACGACGGACTTCATCAGTTTCGTTCGCCAGCTGAACCTGTATGGCTTCAGAAAAAAACGCATAGACCGTGATGTCTCAGACAAGCAACCCAACATCTCTAACATTAAGGCCCAACTACACTATTTTTACCACCCGTATTTCAAACGGGACAAGCCTGAGCTTCTAGTCAATTTAAAGCGACTCACGCGTCTCAACAAGGCCAAGCTCGCCGGGATAGAGGTGACCAGCAGGAAGTCAAAACCTTGCCATAATGTGATCCTGAATTCGCCACAGCAAACCTCTGCCTTAATGAAAACAGGTTGGTAATGTTTCAACAAGCAGATAAAAAGAATAGACAGAATATATTGATTCATTCATTTCATTAACAACTTTAACCTAGTCAGGTTCATTACGGATTCAGGGCCTATCCTGAGAAGACTGGGCATCCTGAATGGGATGCCAGTCCATCACAAAGCACCGTGCGCACACATACATTCACACACTCGTTCACACATAGTGCCAATTTACCTTAAACACTGCACTTATATCCTGGAACCTGGAAGAAACCCACCTCAACCCTAGTCCACAGGTTTCTCCGCCACTGTGCGAATTCTTTAAATCTGGAAACATTTTAGCCCATGTCCTTTGAAAGACTGGATAGAGAAATCCATTAGCCTTAAAAAAAATTGCATAAATAGGAATGTGTAAAAAAAAGAGAACATAGACAAATATAATGAGAAAGGGTACGTCATTTTGCTGGTACAGTGCCAGCTAGATAACTTTGTGGCCTCGTACATCATCAGTAGTTTTAGTTTATTAATACTTGACTTGTCTCTATCTGTCCAGGTTCAGTCTTGCTTGGACATCAGGGAACCCCTTGCTATCATCCCTCTAATGGCCCTCAGCAGGAGAAGGACTGCAACAGAACATCCATATCCTCCCAAGCATTTGCAGTGGGCCATGTTGAACCTTCTCCAGTTACTTTAAACACTAACAACGCTGTGTCGGTCCCTGTGTCCCACCACGTCCCAGTGGACTTGCCGAGTGCATATCCCTCCAGCGTCATGCACATGCAGCAGGGCGTCATGTCTCATCATTCACAGTATGGGCTTTACACACCAGGTGATGATTTAGTACATTTTGTCGCCTTTATAATAGTTGTGAGCTCAACCTTAATTAGTATAAGCAATTGATTTGCACACTACTTTAGTAAATACAGTAGTATAGTGCATTATTCTGACGTGTAGTTTAATTGTATGCAATTTAGGATAGTGCATTGTTTCACAGTTTCAGTTTTGGCGTTTCTGTCTGTCCACTCGTCTGTCCAACTCACTCTCTCTTTTGTCCCAAATCTCAATTTTTAATAGATAAAAAGTAGTAGTTCTAAAGTTAGAAAAGAAAATAAATGCTATCAAAAATGCTATAAAAAAAGCTATAAAAAAAGCACACAACATGCGCATGCCAGATTTAAATATCTATTAACAACTAATAATATCTATCTATCTATCAGCTAATTTTTACTTGAATGTGTCCCCTTTCACCAGCTCAAACCTCTCAGCATAAAATTAAAAAGGGCTGTGGGAGTGTACAGTAGTGGAGTATCAACACCATTACAGTCCATTGTCAGAACATGATTGTCCTTCATGTCATTAGTCTGTAACTATAAGCAGGAAGTCCCACAATGCCTTGCACGGACTCATTTTTAACATTAATTTAGTGATTATTAACCCATGGTGCTTGGCAATGTGGTGGACTTATATATAATGATCAAAAACTCTGTGCAGAGGGGCTACAGGAGCTGTAATATCGTTCCTGAAAAATCTTAGTGATGTGTTGTTTATGTCTTACCAAGAAATGAATCGTTTCTTAACCTTCAATGTTTCCCATCCGCAGTGTATCAGCGCTGTATCCCAGACTTCTTGGATTCCAAAGTGCCACGCTTTCAACAACCAGCTGCTTCCTACTCTCCTTGTGGCTATTACCCTGTGAGAACTGAGAACCTTTTTTAAGTTAATGTACTGTTCTGATCACTAAAAATGGCTAGTATTGTTATTTTAGCCAGTGTAGGCATGTTAAGGTTTGATGGTACATGTTGCAGTCTGAAGGGAATGCTGGGAGGTCAAACAGTTAAAAGTAAAACCGTGATGTGTAAATAATATTAATATGAATTTTCCCACTCATTCCTCAGGACTATTCAGTCGGATACGCTCATCCGATTGATCAGGATCCATACTGGAAAGCAGGTGATGTTCCAGAGTCCAGGACGAGTGACATGAAAGAGAAAGAGGAGCCGGATGATATTTTAAAACTGGCGGAAGAATTACAGGTCAGATTAGTTGATTTCCCTTCAAGAACAACCTTGAGTGTGTATCAGTGCTTACAGTGTAGTCAGTGCTCCCGATTATTGCACCATAAGGTCCAATAATCGGAATCCAGGACCAAGAACTGTTTACATGGTTTAAGAACATACAGTGCCCTCCACTAATATTGGCACCCTTGGTAAATATGAGCAAAGGATGCTGTGAAAAATTGTCTTTATTGTTTAACCTTTTGATCTTTTGTTCATCCTTCTTTGCTTATATTTACCAAGGGTGCCAATATTAGTGGAGGGCACTGTATGTGGTTTAAATCTCACGTTCTCATATCAAACTCATCAGAAATCATACCAAATGCTAACATTTAGCATTTCTAAGGCTTGTTGTTTTTTAATACTCAACTGTAGTGATGCACCAAAATCTTTGTCCAGTTAATCAGGATTTTTTCATTTTTTAACCTGTTTATTTGCACAATTTCTGCAATTTTGATTTGACTTTCAGGAAAACTGAATTATGTACGGAAAAGCACTGACACCATAGTGTAACCATAAAATGTTTGCAGTGTAAATCAGTGTGTAGCCACCATTGTTAATCCATATTATTCATCATATCCATTCCTTATTTCTGTTCTTGCACATGTTTTAAACTAATCAGCACATGACTGACAAAACTTTTTTTTTGTCATGAATTTGCAATCAGAAGCTTATAGACTTGTTTGTGAGGTAATGCATTTCAGTTTATGGGTGCATCTCAATCAGCTCCATAGTTCAGTAGTCAGGACACTGATCAGGGAGTGGACCATTTGAAGGGCTGTCCCAATTGTGAAATCCTACGAGTGTGCACTGGGACGTTCGTTCCGTAAAAATCCCACAATGCACCACGAAAACCAAGGAGCATAGATGTTCATTATTTTCCCTTACTGAAAATGATGCCATCTTTTCAGAAGCCTCTCAGATCGAACAACGTGGCGGACGAACGCTGTTGTAGCTTTCAAATGATTACTTACGTTAGCGATTTTTAACTCTATTTGATGTTCTATATATTGTTTATTTGAGTCTAAACAACTTCAATGATTTTTTAAAAATCTACTAACTAGTCTAAGATCCTGCTTGAAGTACCATGACAGACAAATTAATATGACATATCATTTTAGAAAGATGCCCTCTCCATCTACATATGTTTTGGTTAAGTCAGTGGTGATGTAAAAAAAAAAAAAAATAAATTAAAAAAAATAATAAAAAAAATTACAAGGGTTTTGGTTGTGTTTTTTTTTTTTGGCCCCGCTTTTGTTCCTTGTTGCCCCCCTGTTTTGGTTGTCTTGGTTAGTGGTAGTAGCGAGTGGCCAGATGCAAGTGTAGTTGGGGCCGGGCTTTTATTGAAATGGTGGAGAGCAGGGCTGGAGTCCACCCTGCCCACTCGTACCTCCTTTCTTCCAACTACCTCCTTCCCTCTAACCTACCTCTTTCTTACTCTTCCCCTTCTCCTCTTTTCTTCTCTGTCTATACACTCTGCTTTTCTATCCCCTACTTGGCTTTTCCTTTGCTACCGCTACTTGTCTTTTAGCTATGCTGTTGCTCACTGCCTTAACTTGTCTTAGGCCTGAACCGAACTAGACACATGGCATGACCTTTCTATCTTCTATTGCCTTTTTACTTTCTTACTTTTTTTATTTTATTACTGCGTTGTGTTCCTCGCCTCCTGGTCTTTACACCCCAGCCTAACTGCTAACAGCTGCGGCTATGGTACCAAACCCCGCCTTAACTTCGGCACCACTGCCAAGGCAGGCGGGGGGCCGTGGCGTCCCCCTCTACATTTCTTCTGTGTGTTGTTTTCCTGATGAGGGGGGTGTGTATGGCGGCCTTCTTGACTTGTCTGAGGGGGTTTTAATAGTGTGGCTATGTTGGGTTGGTCTTACAGTTTCATTAGTCACTGTGACCTGTTGAATTTAAATTTTATATTATTTTTTTTTTTTTTTTAAAAGAAAAAAATTTGTTGGTTGTTTGTGTTTTTTTGTGTAAAAAAGGATGTGTAGGAGATTTTAAAAGGAGGAGGAAAAAAAAAAAAAATATTATTTTTGTGTTGTAATTTTTTTGTGTGAAGAAAGAATTTTGGTGTGTTTTTTTTTGTTTTTGTTTAGTTTAAATTGTTAATAGTTGTAGGTTATTAAAATATTGTGTTTTTTTTGATAAGATGGGTTGAGATTGATGTTGTATTAATATGTATTTTTTTGTGTGTTTTTTTGATGAGGGGGTAATAGTTGTTAATTATTGATTTGAAGAGTGTAGTGTGAGTGTTGTTTAGATTGGAATAAAGATTGGAGAGATGGACAAAAAAAAAAAAAAAATTTAACCCACCCCCAAAAAAAAAAAAAAAAAAAAAATAAACTACCCCTTCAAGCTGTCAAAAACCTTTACAAAACAAAATGAAGAAAAAGAAAATGCAGAAGACAAGACAAAATTAAAAGGAGGAGAAAAAAAAAAAAAAAAACAAACAAACAAAAACAAAAACCTAACCAACCCAAACCACCAAACCAAAAAAAAAAAATAACATAAACAAAAACAAAACACAAAACAAAAAAACCCCCAACCAAACCAAACCAACACAAAACTAAAACTAACCACACCCCCCAAACCCTACAACCCCTACCAAAATAAACAACCTAAGCTAATAAAACCTAATAACAACTCAACAAAACAAAAACAAAAACAAAAACCAAGAAAAAACAAAAAAAACCAACAAAACCAACAAACCAAACAAAATAAGTAAAAACTAATGCGCTTTACCCCCCACACACCCACCAACCAAACAAAAAAGTGCAAACAAAAACAAAAAACACACCACACCCCCCCCCAAAAAAAAAGACGGGAGAGACACAACACCCAAAAATACACTTTTCTTCGCTTTTCCCTCTTGAGGGAGTGTAAAACGCCCCACCACTATTAAAAAGGAAAGGGGAGGGTGAAAAAAATTAAAAAAGTCTTTTTTGCCCCACACCTTTATTTCATTTGTCCGATGTGACGAGGCTAAACGTTTTGGCAACATGAAACTCGTTATCCCGTAAAATCCAAAATTAGCCGCATCAGTTTGCCGCAGTGTTCAAAGTGTGTGAAAAAGTAGCGGCTTATAGTCCGGAAATTACGGATATTGAGTCTAACGACTTTAACGATTTTTTTATCTACTAACTAGTCTACGATCCTGCTTGAAGTACCATGACAGACAAATTAATATGACATATAATGTTAGAAAGATGTCCGTCCTACATGTTGTGGTTAAGTGCCAGTGGTGATGTTTTACAACGAGAGTACATAGTCATGTTACCGGAAATTGAGTTATCAGTGCCTGAGCTCATGTACATCATAAACTGATTCACCACCTATGGATCTAGGGAGCTGATTGAGACGCACCCTACTGTATGTTTTGTGTAATGTGAAACATTAATGTTGGTGTTTTCTATATATTTTATTTATTCAGACTGATGCTGAGTTCTGGAAGCTGCTGCAGCAATCAATCACCTGTTAAGACGGCTTGAGAGGAGAGTTCATTTTATTTCGAGTGTAATGACTGGAAATGTTGCCTTTAATCCTTTTCCTGACAATGATTCACATGACGGCAACATGAGTTGATTATTATCAAATATTTATAATATTTAAAAAAATTCTTAAACGAAGCAAATACAATAAACAATGTACAACTTGAAAATTTTTAAAATGTCTAGAATTAGGTTTATAAATCTTATTACTTACAGTATTATTTTTTTTGTTTTTGTTTTTTGTTCTCTTATAATGCACAATATCTTTTTACAGCTACTGTTTTCTCTGTTTTTTTTATTTGCTCATGTGTAAAGCACTTGGACCACTGCTTAAAAGTTTATTTCAGTGTTTGACATGTAATTATAAATGTTTGTTTGTATGAATTTAGCACTTGTGCATGTCTTTTATTTAAGATAAACAAAATGCTTTATTATACTTATTCGATTTAAATATTATTTTTAGCTGTAGTCTGATTCAATAACATAGTAATATTTTTAAGTCATATTTAAAAACAGTTATATTTTAAAGCTGGTATGTAATAGAGAGACGTGTGCACTGAAGCACTTTATTTATTAAAACTGATTTATTCAATGAAAATTTCTCTCTATTTCTATTCACTCATGTGATGAGGTATTGAAAATAAGCTATGAGTTATGCTTATAAAGTAAATACAGTACATGATTTGATTATGCACAGGCATGCATCAGTTCTTTGTGGTGTAATAGTGGCATAGAGCGTCTATGAAAGTTAATACAGTCCCCTCAAAATAACACAGCCATTAATGTCTAAACCGCTGGCAACAAAAGTGAGTACACCCCTAAGTGAAAATGTCCAAATTGGGCCCAGTTAACCATGTGACTTGTTAGTGTTACAAGGTCTCAGGTCTGAATTGGAAGCGGGTGTGTTACATTTGGTGTCATCACTCTCACACTCCCTCATACTGGTCACTGGACGTTCAACATGGCACCTCATGGCAAAGAACTTCCTGAGGATCTGAAAAAAAGAATATATAAAGATGGCCTAGGCTATAAGAAAATTGCCAAGACCCTGACACTGAGCTGCAGCACAGTGGCCAAGACCATACAGTGGTTTAACAGGACAGGTTCCACTCAGAACAGGCCTCGCCACGGTCGACCTAAGAAGTTGAGTGCATGTGCTCAGCGTCATATTCAGAGGTTGTGTTTGGGAAATAGACGTATGAGTGCTGGCAGCATTGCAGCAGAGGTTGAAGGGGTGGGGTCAGCCTGTCAGTGCTCAGACCATACACCGTACACTGCATCAAATTGGTCATGGCTGTTGTCCCAGAAGGAAGTCTCTTCTAAAGATGATGCACAAGAAAGCCCGCAAACGGTTTGCTGAAGATAAGCAGACTAAGGACATGGATAACTGGAACCATGTCCTGTGGTCTGATGAGACCAAGATAAACTTATTCGGTTCAGATGGTGTCAAGCGTGTGTGGTGGTAACCAGGTGAGGAGTACAAAGACAAGTGTGTCTTGCCTACAGTCAAGCATGGTAGTGGGAGTGTCATGATCTGGGGCTGCATGAGTGCTGCCGGTACTGGGGAGCTACAGTTCATTGAAGGAACCATGAATGCCAACATGTACTTCGGAATGCCTTCGGAGACTGGGCCACAGGGCAGTAGTCCAGCATGATAACGACCCCAAACACACCTCCAAAATGACCACTGCCTTGCTAAAGAAGCTGGGGGTGAAGGTGATGGACTGGCCAAGCATGTCTCCAGACCTAAACCCTATTGAGCATCTGTGAGGCATCCTCAAATGGAAGGTGGAGGAGCACAAGGTCTCTAACATCCACCAGCTCCGTCATGTCGTCATGGAAGAGTGGAAGAGGACTCCAGTGGCAACCTGTGAAGCTCTGGTGAACTCCATGCCCAAGAGGGTTAAGGTAGTGCTGGAAAATAATGGTGGCCACACAAAATAGAGACACTTTGGGCCCAGTTTGGACATTTTCACTTAGGGGTGTACTCACTTTTGTTGCCAGCAGTTTAGACATTAATGGCTGTGTGTTGAGTTATTTTGAGGGGACAGCAAATTTACACTGTTACACAATCTGTACACTCACTACTTTACATTGTAGCAAAGTGTCATTTCTTCAGTTTTGTCACATGAAAAGATATCATCAAATATTTACACAAATGTGAGGGGTGTACTCACTTTTGTGAGATACTGTATATATAGTACTTAGCAATAATATTGACTATATATAACTTAATAATAATAACAAAACAATAACAACAACAACTAGAGCTAGAAACAGGGTGTAATAGAATCCAAACACAGAGCTGTTAAAACAGTGATAAAAGGAGCCGGTATTATTAATATTACAAGCTTTACTTCTCATGACCAGGTTTTCATGCCTTGGTGTTTCCCACTGACACGGTGTGTCAGCATTATTCCTTACAAGAATATCGGTTACAATGAATTAACACCTTCTGACCAATCAGATTCAAGAATTCAATAGTGTTGCAGTATAATATGTGATCATACATATTCGAGATCAGGAAATCTCGAATGTGAGATACATTATTGAATTAGAATTCAAATATTATTTGATTTTATATGATATGATAATATGATACGTGAGCAAAATCCCGAGATTTACTGTTCATTTAATTCGGCCTCGCTAAATAACATTAAAATTCTAATTCATGGTTTTCTCACGCCCAAAAATACACTTGTGCCCCCTCCAGTGTACAAACAGCAAAAGTGCAATGTTCTAAAGATCAAACACATGACATCCAATCAAATGATCCTGTCTTTCACGGTCAAAACTGCATCCACTCACAGTCATGCGTCAGTGCGCATCTTACCGCATGTCATTTATCACCAGCACACAGCCATGTGATGAAGTTAAGTAATAGCTCGTAACATTAAAATGGAGAAGTGGCTACAAAGATATCAGACCGCCAACCACAGGACTCTGACAGCAGGGGCCCAGGTCCCTAAAACACATACCATGCCATAAGCGTAAGTGTACCCAGTGCTACTAGCCCAGTTCACGTGTATACAGGATACGCAGAAGAATATTAAAAGACCTGGGGTGGTTACGCCACTGTAAAAGAGTTTGCGAACCACTGACTTACAATATTCATCTTTTTGACTTTTTTGTATTATTATTATTTGTATTGTGTAAATAAATTGTGTAAATAAATTTCAAATTTATTTCTTTTTTATTTTAATAACAACAGCAACAGCAGCAGCAGCAAAACAACAACAACAACAACATCAACAACAGCAGCAAAACAACAACAACATCAACAACAACAGCAGCAGCAAAACAACAACAACAGCAGCAGCATAACAACAACAACAACAACAATAACAACAACAGCAGCACAACAGCAGCAGCATAACAATATCAACAACAACAACATCATCAACAACAACAACAGCAACAATAACAACAACAGCAACAATAACAACAATAATACCATGATGAAAAATATCACACATTTGCTATGTTGTTATGTTTTCAGATATGGGAAATCTTCATGAGCTTTTTCGATGCCGGTTTCTCTTTAACATGACGAGCTGCAGTTCTTAGTTGTATTAACTTAAGAGACAGAAAGAGCGCAGAAAAGCTTCTACTACTATAATTTAAGTGATTACAGGAAATGACTTGTCTTGTGAAAATATAACTATAAACACATTTTCCTTCTTTATTCAATAATTTAAAAAAGTGGAATAATTGCTGTGATGTAAAAGGAATAAAACACTTCAGCATGTGCTGTTACATATTATAAAAGAATCAACTTCCGGGCATCAGACCACCCCGACGTTGATTATTTTCCTAAGACAGCACGCCCCATCGTGTTTATTTATTACATGCCACATAGAAACCCCACGCTTTTATTTTGAAAGGTGCAGCGGCGGGTTTTTGGGTAGCAACCAGAAGCATCAACGACAAGACACACAAGTTGAATGTAAGTTCTCTAAACCTTGTGAAAGCCATCAAACTGATACAAAACCCACAGCGTTTTCAGATACTTTAGATATTTCTAGATAGAAGTTTAGATATAATTAGCGGCAGGTTTAAAATGAGGAAGAATACAACTCGCTAGAGCGGCCTATTCTGTGAGGAATATCGCACAAACGCTCAATTTAATTCTGTTTGTTTGTTTGTTTGTGTAAAGTGTGTGCGCGCAGTCCACAGACAACAGCAGGGGGCGCATTAGCCGCTGTCGCTAGCTACTCGAGTACGTCAACACATCCACCATATTGGGAGGGATTCAAGATTCTATTATCGCTCAACACAAATCTAAAGAAAGCTGTTTGTAGACCCTGATAAAACTGTCATTCACTCACTTAAGGTTGATGTCCCCCTCCATTTCCCCTCAACCCAAAAGGCATTTGTTAAAGATGTAATACTGCTGATATTTTGGAAATTTGTAAAGTGGAAATTAGGCTAAATTGAGAGAAAAGTTCCTAAACTTTGATTATAACCCGGCAATCTTTACAAGTGTAGCAGTGGACACAGGTTAACAAAACTGCGACAGTTGAAGACTGGAAGAACATAACTTGGTCTGATGAATCTCGAGTTCTGCTGAGGTTCACAGATGGTATGGTCAGAATTTGGCGCCAACAGCATGCATGCATGCATGGATCTAACCTGCCTTGTGTCAACAGTCCAGGCTGGTGGAGGGTGTGATGGTGTGGGGATTGTTTTCTTGGCACACTATGGGCCCCTTAATACCAATCAATCATCACTTGCCAGAACCTGTTTGAGTATTGCTGCTGACCACATGTATCTCTTCATGGCCACAATTTACTCATCTTCTAATGTCTACTTCCAGCATGATAATGCAAATGAAATGACACAAGTCATCTTAAACTGGTTTTGTGAACATTACAATGAGTTCAATGTTCTTCAGTGGCCTTCCCAGTCACAGGATCTGATTCCAGTAGAAGACCTTTGGGATGTGGTAGAAGAAGAGATTCACAGCATGATGAATCATGTCACAATCATGTCAACATGGACCACATTCACAAAGAACTGTTTCCAACATCTTGTGGAACCCATGCCATGAAGAATAGGGGCTGTGTTGAGAGCAAAGGCAGGCCCTACCCAGTATTAGCATAGTGTTCCTAATAAAATGCTCGGTGAGTGTATAATGAGATAGATAGAGATATATATATATATATATATATATATATATATATATATATATAATATATATAAAAATAATATAATATATTGTAGAAAGGCCTGATGATGTTATTGACATATCACCCACCCTTACCTACCCTGTGAATTCCACAAAACCCTGCTGTCAGTCCTTACTGAAGTGTGTGAAGACCATGAGTAAATCTCCCTGAGCTGTGACGGCTTACCGGCTCAAATTCAGCTCCGTGAGAAAAGACTTCCCGAGTTGAAACCAGCATCACTGACCCATAACAGCAACCTTACACCATCATGTGACTCCTCAGCCTTCCTGTGAGCTAACAGCAAGCTCCATCAGTGCCACTGGGCGCTTCTTATTTCTGTAGCTGAACCTCCATGTTGAATTTCCTTGTTTCTTAGTTCCTCCTTCCAAGGAAGCAAGGAAAGGGTAGGATATAAGGACAGGATGAAATCCAGAATAAACACATATATGATTATTTATTTATTTATTTATTTACAGTAACTTTGAGTAAATCAGGACTTTTAACATGGCAACATTTGCTACCAACCCTAGCGGATTAATGAGTAAAATATAATCCATTGAGATACTTTTTTTTTTTTAACCTCAGCTAGCATTCAGCTAATTTTTCCATACTCTCAGAAAAGTGTATTGAGACATAATTTAGCACTATTTAATTAGCAAAGAAATTCTTTCAGTTGAAAGTGAATTCTGTTGATTCAGAATTTAAAATCAGCACTGTTGTAAGCAAATTGCAAATATCTGCAGACTTGCATCTCTTCTCAAATCTGACTTTCTCTTATGAGCTGTGAAATCAAAATTGGCTGTGAATGAAAATGTTCCCTGTTGCTTTCTCCACTTTCTTTCCTCACCATTTTAACTCCCGCAAACCACAGATTTTTAAAACAGCAAATCCTAAAGCCACCCCCCCCCCCAAACAACAGCAAACAGGCAATCTCTTGAGCTAAGGCAACAACACAGTCCATTTTGTTTTGTTCATCACATGTTCTTCAACATTACTTAGATTTTTTCGCTTAGCTGTGTGCATAAAAAGTGAACGCCCATTTCATACATATATTAAGTCCCTGTTCTTTGAATGAGCTTTTCAGTTTTCCCCAACTGCCTGAGAAACAAAGTTAACATGAACTGATCAACCCTTTCCCCATCACTCCTTCCAAAACGTGCCTCCTTCCTGAAAACAGATAGCGACACAAAACAAGAGATTCGCCCAACCCATGACTTGGGTGGCAGCTCAGTATTGCCAAGTGTACGGTTCACTGTCCGGTCACCCCAATCTGTCAGTTTAGCCCGTCTGAGGCCGCAATCAGCGCTCAGAGGTCCCAAACATTGTCTGGCTCATTATTCCCCCTGGAGGAGGTCGTGGCCTTGGCTGCCTAGACAGAACCTGCTCACTAATTAAGTGCACTGCTTTGGCACTGGACGTGTCATGTCTGTAGGGCTTCCTGCTGGGATTAATGCTACCCATGTTCACTTTTCACAGGGCTGCAGGGGGCAGATCCATTCAGAGCCAGGGCTCCTCTCTTTATGGTTGGAAACCCTGAGCCTCTGCTGTTGTGCATGGCTTAAGCTAAGTACAGCATTTAATGTTTGCTGGGTTTGGACAAAATGAGCTGCCTATTGCTTTGTCAGGTTTGCTAGGCTGTAGATAAAGATGGTATCTCTTCAATTGTAGTAGGCTTCAGTACTTGGCCATATGGTGGATAAAGAGAGGGGGAAGGAAAATGTGCTTGTCTGGCTTTGGCCTGCAGTGGCTAATGTGAGCTGTCCCATATGCGCATGCCCAGCCAGTCCCATGGCATCTTCTAATGTATCTGTTAATTGATCGTATCTCTATTTTCCTCTTTCGCTCTTTCTGTGTCTGATGTGAAAATCATGCTTGATGAGAACAGGGCCCTAATCATGTACAAGTTACCAAATTTGAATTTATTTTAATTACTTATTATTACATTTTTGCGGTCTAATGCCCCAATTACGTTTTGAAATTGTTGTCTTGTCCGCTGCCGTATTTGGAAATGTCATGTACTGCAGTGTGAGCAATATGAATGCATGTAAGATGTGTCATTATTTGGCTCAGACTTGGTTGGGATGTGCCAGACCTGTCTCCAATTTCTCATTGAAATGTGCTCCATGGCTAAAAACCCCTACAATAGAAATTTACTGTAATAAAACTGCACTGGGCAAAGGAAATCATCTCAGTCTATCTTTAGATGTGCCTTTTCACCTGTGTCACCTCGTCTGCACCAAAATCACTAATTACTCTGTCAGTTGTCCTGATAGGATTGACGATAAGTGTGATTAGAGTTCTTCAAAATGCTGTAGGTCTTTTTTTTTTTTTAATACCTTTCTATCCTGAGTGTGAATGGGAAAGACTTTTATTTATACCTTGCACTTGTCACAGTTTCCCCTTTAAGCAGCGCACTGGAGGGTATGCGGGCACGCGTGCACGAGCAAGATACGCGCGCGCGCCTGCTTTTTTCGAATGTTGACAGTCATGACATTGTTTACTATGGGCATGTGCTTTTTTATGTTTCTGTTATGTCTCCTCCCTGTTCTACCATTGGCTATTGTTTAGCGTGTGTGTAGATTGGTGTCAGCCGTCAGTTAACACACTGATTATGTTTGTATATATAGCGTGTCTCCGAACGTATAGTATGTTATTAGATAACATACTATACGTTGGATAGATTTGATTAGTTTAGATTCCATACGATAGTTTATCACAGTCATAGTCTTAGCTATTGTCCATGTTATGTTGCCTTGTTAGATTAGTTCATTTAGTACCTGCTATTTTCTCCCAGTCTTTTGTCATAGTTTATGTTTTTGTTTTGTATCTCGACCCTGTTTTCTGTGATCACGACATTGATTCCTGCCTTGCCCTGTTTATGCCTGTTTGCTGATCACAGCACATATTCATTTCCTCCCTCATCCAGATACTCGGTTATTAGCTACATTAGAACCATGCAGCTATAATTGTGTGTGAGCAGGAAGCAGCGTCAAGCAGGAAGCGGCGTCCTTCGAGCTAACGCTATTATATTAATTTCTTCTAATCTCTATAGTTTAAAATTATTAACCTTACATTATACAAATATAACTGACACTACTTTAAATAAAATAATCGTAACATTGTGCTGTTTCTAAATTTGATCTGTTTTTGCAAACATCCGCAACAAACTTTCGACTAGCTTGTAGCCCGCTAGCATCACCTACCGCTAGCCTTGTTTACGTTTCATATATCTCATTTACCGATGTTTTGTTTAAAAAACAAATATGTCTGCTGTCTCTTCGGTTTTGAGTGCAGATGAGGACTCGCTTGAGCTTCACATGGTGCTGCTGGAACTGGAGGTTGTGGAGAAGCAGATCTGCGGCCTACTCGACAAGCTGCTGGAGCGACGAACTGCGCTGGAAACATCTTGTGCCTCTGCCTACACATCCAAGGTAAGCACACAGTGTGGTATTTCCACTCCCATGCCCTCTACGCCATGTGTTTCTCTGTGCAGGGACCGTGCACCTAGGACTTTCCCAGCCGTGATCTCAGTCACGCCAGCACCAACACACCACGGGCCTTGGTTGAACCAGTGGTGGAAGGCGCGGGCTGGACCCCAGGTGAGGACCTCTCCATCTCTGGTGTTCAAGATTCCAACCAGGAACCACTTTGCCCCTCTCCGTCAGACCAGACCTAATGCTGTGATCATAGGGAACTCCATTGTGCGGAACGTCCGTGTAGCTTCATCTAAAGGTAAGGTGCACACACACTGTTTTTCTGGTGCTCATGTCCTTGATGACGCTGCACAGGTATCCGGGATCCTGAAGAAGGACGAGAACATTGGAGCGGTTATGCTGCACATGGGGACGAACGACATCAGGCTGCGGCAGACGGAGGTACTGAAGAGGGACTTCTCCAGCCTGATCGAGACGGTACGAGGCAGATCACCCACCATGAAGATCATCGTCTCTGGACCTCTTCCCACATCCAGACGTGGAGCAGAAAAGTTGAGTAGACTTCTAGCTTTAAATGATTGGTTTCTTGGTGTAATGAGCAGATTCTGGTGTTTGTCAATAACTGGAATCTGTTCTAGGAGTGTCCTAGGTTGTTTCGTCCTGATGGTCTGAACCCCAGCAGCCTGGGAGCTGAACTGCTGTCTGACAACATCTCCACGGTGCTACATTCCAAGTGACTGCCTAACGTCATCTTCCGACAATAACAATGTTCATTATAATCAATGTTCAATTAATAGTCCAGCACCTGTAATACATACTATAGAGACTGTGTCTGTTCCCCGTACTATACAAATACAGAGAAAATCTCGGAAAGTCTGTCTTCGTAACCTAATTAACATAAAATTAAATCATATTGAATGCACAGCCAGCACTTTTAATCTGAAGCTAGGGCTATTAAACATTAGATCTCTTGCGTCTAAGGCTCTTACTGTTAATGAAATCATTACTGATCAGGAATGTAATTTAATGTGTTTAACGGAAACTTGGACTAAACCAAATGAGTACATAGCATTAAATCAAGCCAGTCCTCCTGGATACAGTTATGTACATCAGCCTCGTTCAACTGGTAGAGGAGGAGGTGTAGGTCTCATCCATAGTAAAAATCTAGTTGTCACACAAAAACCTAGTCAAAAATTTAATTTAATTTGAAATTCTTTATACCAGTATAAGTTATGTAGCCACAAAAAATAAGTCATTTCCTCTAATTATTATTTACAGACCCCCACGGACATATACTGAATTTCTTAGTGAATTTGCAGACTTTGTCTCAAACCTGGTTGTGTCAGTAGATAAAGCATTAATCTGAGATTTTAATATTAATATTGATAACCTGGAAGACCCTCTATGTATAGCGGTTGTGTCCATCTTAGATTCAGAAGGGATTAATCAGAACGTTTAGATCCCATAGAACTTGATCAGGCGAATGAAAGCTTGGAGTCAACACTCCGCTACATGCTAGATAGAGTGGCTCCACTCAAAAGAAACATAATTAGAGAGAAAAAATTAGCACCCTGGTATAATGATCAAACGTGTACCTTAAAATTCGACAATTAGAACGTAAATGGCATCAAACCAAACTGGTGATATTCCAAACAGCATGGAAGGAGAGTCTACTGAAATATAGAAAATCTCTTGGCGATGCTAGAAAAATCTATTTCCCCACCTTAATAGGAGATAAAACAATTCTAGATTCCTTTTCAACACGGTAACAAAATTAACTAGGAATAAAACCACTACAGAGGAAAAACACTCAATCATTACATTGCAGTGAAGATTTCATGAAATTTTTCACTGATAAGGTTGAAAATATTAGACATGAAATACAGGCCATTAAATTAATGTTTAGAGTGTTTTGCTCTCTTCAGCTCTTCATCAACTTGCATACTAGATCCCGTACCTACATGTTTCTTTAAACAGATTTGTCCAGGAGTAATTGAACCACTTTTAAATATAATCAATTCTTCCCTAAGCACTGGCTATGTACCTAAATCACTTAAATTAGCAGTTATTAAACCCTTGATTAAAAAACCTGACCTTGACCCCTCTCAATTGTCCAGCTATAGACCAATATCAAATCTCCCCTTCATCTCTAAGATTTTAGAAAAGGTTGTAGTAAAGCAGTTATGCTCATACTTAGATAGGAACAACATACATGAAATGTATTAGTCTGGATTTAGACCTCATCATAGCACAGAGACCACGTTAGTTAAAGTAATAAATGAACTACTACTGGCCTCTGATCAGGGTTGTGTCTCGCTGCTTGTGTTACTCGACCTTAGTGCAGCTTTTGATACTATAGATCACACTATTCTCCTTGATAGATTAGAAAATGTTGGCATTAAGGGAACAGTCCTCTCCTTGCTCAGGTCTTATTTGACCGATCGTTATCAGTTCGTAGATGTAAATGGAGACTTCTCCATGCATACTGAGGTTACCTTTGGAGTTCCACAGGGTTCTGTTCTAGGTTTTTTACTTTATATATGCTACCCCTAGGACAAATTATTCGTAAACATGGAATTAGCTTCCACTGTTAAGCTGATGATACACAGTTGTATGTTTCAGCGAAACCAGAGGACAGACAGCAGCTTAATAAAGTTGAGGATTGTGTAAAGGACATTAGACGTTGGATGTTAATTAACTTCCTTTTACTTAATTCTGATAAAACAGAAATACTTTTATTAGGACCACGTGTAGCTAGAAGTAATCTTTCTGATCACATGATTACTCTGGATGGATTTCTGTTTCATCATGTACAGCAGTTAAAGACCTTGGAGTGATTATTGACTCTAGCCTATCATTTGATGCTCATGTAGATAATATTACTAGGATAGCTTTCTTTCATCTCAGAAATATTTCTAAGATAAGAAATATATTGTCACTACATGATGCAGAAATATTAGTTCATGCATTCGTCACCTCTAGATTAGATTTCTGTAATGCCTTACTGTCTGGATGTTCCAGTAGGAATATAAATAAACTCCACTTAGTCCAGAATGCAGCTGCTAGAGTCCTAACTAGAACTAGAAGATATGTCCATATCATACCAATATTAGAAATACTGCATTGGCTCCCAGTAAAATCTCGCATTGACTATAAAATACTTTTATTAACATATAAAGCACTAAACGGTCTCACGCCACAATATCTAAGTGACCTTTTGGTTTTCTAGATGATAGATGAAAGCAATTTCTCTTATATTATGTACCCTCTTATATTATGAACTGCTCTCAAATACCTATGATGGATGTAATCATTTAATTACCTCTTTGAATAAGCTGATCAACTGGGACTTATTTTGTATCATGACTATGTGCTGTGTGTTTTGTCTAAATCTGTCTGACACCTGGACCAGTAGAAACTGTCCACACACTGCTGTTATCAATCTGTACAATGTGTATAAATACTTCTGTTTTGAATGAATAAATTAGGAAGTCTACTGTGAACACTCATATCTGTCAGTGTGTGTTCATTTCGGACTCTCCAGGTGTGCCTGACTCTGCAGCAAACCACACTTTGTAGTTCGTAGCAGCACAGAACTAAAAATTAATAAAAGTTAATAGAAGTTAATGGTAAAACAGGCTGGAAGGAATGACGGAAGATCTGAAAGGTGTAATTTGAGATTCCTGTAAGGTGGAAATCTAACAATTTGGTGTCAGAAGTGGGATTACTAGGTGAGTGTTTTTCTTTTCCTCCCTCATACTTTCGTAATTTTGTACCCATAAATTATAGAGTGATTATCTGGCTCATAATCTGTACTATGGTCTAGATCCTCTGTAACGTTGGTGCCGCCTAATCTGTTCTAGTATTTTATATTCGTAGAATAATTTTAATTTAATTAGCAAAACTATGTGGTTTGCCTAAGAGTGTTATATTTGTATTGTAGTATTGTGTGTTAAGTGTTATTGTACGTGATGTCTTCCAAGTTAGTTATGGGAGGGTCTCCATCCAGCCTGGTTCTTCCGTCTCCTGGCATGACACCAAGAGATTGGATTGAGTCGGTGTTAAGTGGAGTTTATACAATTCCATATTTAGATTGTTTATACGGCTGGTCAGTTGCATGCGTGCCACAGGTTCAAATTATTTCACTCCGTGGTTCCTTTGAGCCACGTGAATTAGCTCAGATCAAATGAATGATTTATGACGGGGAAGGGATCCGTCTTGGGATTATGAATATATGGTGAAATGTTATATGGGATGGCTTTGCGCTACTCCCCTTATGGAATAAACATTATAATTTGAAAGATAAATTACCTAAAACGTTCCATGTGAATGATAGAACACCTCGCGCACCACGTGGAACTAAAATTCCAAGCCTAAATTCCAGCGCCGCCGTTGCTCCAATTTCAAAGCAAAAATCCACTCATGCTAAACCACCCACACACCCAGCACGAGCACTGTCCTGTCGTGCTCATCTCCCATTGACCTGTCCTGATCATCGTTTAGGAACATCATTTCATTATTGTAACAAACCTGGCCGCTGGGCTCGTGACTGTTCTGCTAAAAAAACGGGATCAGCTGCAAAAGAGAGGTCAAGGTGGCCGTGGTCGTGGTTCTATGGCAAGAGTTGGCATGCAGTATTATATTATATTATAATATTATCATCAGCCTGTTCAATATCAGCCCGCTCCTCATGTGTTTGGCCCACCTCCCATCCCCGCTGCTGCAGGGATGGAGAGGTCCCAATCAAACCATCAATCAGATACATTTCCACCTCCACCTTCTTCTTATCACAATAAAGAGCCACAGAGCTCTTGTGACCCAGTGTGCCAATCAAACTTAAACATAGCTCCAAATCATTCTTTTCATTTTAGTTTGAATTCCGTGTGTTTCCCTGTTTTGGAAACTGAATGAAAGTGTTTTGAATTCCATGATGACATTACTCTAAACACAGCGTGCACGAGAGATCTTTTTGGTAACACACATATATATTTATTTATTTATTTTTTTTTAAAGGAGCATTAATAAAATTAAAATAAAACATACTTCTGTAAAAGTTAAAAATAAATCAGAATTTTTTATTTTATCAGTCTGGAGAGGACTTTTGTGGCATCAGTCTGTGTTTTGTGACACTTTGTTCTTCTGCTCAGGTATATAGCCATTTTACCAAATGACCAAAGATAAAATTTATCACCTGTCACTTGAATCTGGTCTTTCTGATGTAAAATCAGCATAAAATGACTTCAGATTGTTTAAAATAAAAAAATAAAATAAAAAAACATGCCGCAGAGTCTTTAATTTTGCATTCTCGAGCTCTAAATTTCTAAACCTCTGATTGTCGAAAATTTGTCAGAATGTGTCTCATTCAGAATCAGATCCAGGTTACAGTCTTTGCTTAACTCACTAGTCCAGGGGTCCCCAACCCACGGGCCGCGGATCGGTACTGGTCCATGGGTCACTTGGTATCACTTACATTATTTCCATTTTATTTATTATCTGAGTCTGAACAATGTTTCATTTTGACCGGATTCTCTCTGTTACATCCGTCTATGACTCCGCTTGTATGCGTTACTCGGTCACGTGATACGTTAAGCGTTAGGGGGCAGAGCGAATTTTACTTGTGTTATGTTGTTGGCGTGATGTTACCGGGATGCTGCTAATAAAGTTGCGATTTCACATTGGATTCACGTTTATTATTATTTATTTTTTTAAATACCCCAGTTTTTATGCCGGTCGTATCATTTTATTTTGTTTTATTCATCCGCCAAACCTTAAAAGCCAGTCCGTGAAAATATCGCCTGATATTAAACCGGCTCGTGGCGCAAAAAGGTTGGGGACCGCTGTTCTAGACCACAAGGACATGTCCTATCAGCTAAGTCAAAAAATTCTAATCCTGTATATGTAAACCAACAATATCCCTTATCAGAATCGAAAGCCATTGATATTGATGTTATTGTTAATTCTCTGTTAGCAAGGTGTTTTGAAGCCCTGTGTGAGCCCGTATAATATGCCTGTTAAATCCTGTTCCCAAGCCTGATGTCACGTGGCAAGTTACACAAGACCTCATGTGGAAGCTGTGTTTCACTGTTGAATTTTTCCTGTTTCTAATACATTAATAGCTTCACAACATGCGTGGTTTAGCGTGGTAGATTTGTGCTAAAGCAACAGCTCTTGCGATCGTCAAAACAAAGACGGCATCTCACATCGGTCTCTATCAGGAATGTTGTCTGATATGACCTCCAAATTTTGTATACGTGACTTACGTCCTCAAATAAAGACACATCTCTCACGATGTATGATAGGTTTACAAAACTACGCCACTCAGAGGCCTTTTGATGCTTTTTGAATGTCTCTGCAGGTCAGTTTTACCCATATGCCAACCGTTTTGAACACATAGAATGTTATTGGTCCTTGTATATCGTTTCTATGCTAAAACTATTGTCAGGATTTTGCCGAAAGAGTACTGCCTGATCTAACATGCCGTTCTTACTGAAATTTGAATGGCCCCATCTAAAACCACAGGCCTTTCACCCTTTGAGGTGTTAGTTATTCGGTCGAGCTTTCCCCACAGCTTTCAAAATGTCTACTAACCTTTCTCTATCTGCATGAATTGGTGTTGATATTCATCTAGACGACCATGTGTCTAAATTGCTTAACGTGTTGCAGGAAAAACATGAATGTGTACGTGCTAAATTACCATTGCCCTCAAGGAATCCCACACATCATTTTGTTCCAGGTGATCAGATATTGCTGTGGGTTCCCAAGTGGAGCAAACAAGTAGGGGAGCCTAAATATGAGGGTCCATATGAGGTTGTAGCTGTTACTAGAACTGCACTTATGACCTCAGAAGGACCGATCTGGAGACATGCAAGTTGGTTAAAAGCTGTTAACAAATGAGCTCTGTCCATTCTATATTTCCTCCACCTATCCTCCTATGACAGGGTGCCCATTCAAGAACGTACCTGTACCCCTGACAAGCTCTGAGCATCGGTGAACGTGTCTAAAAAAGAAAGAAGTCCTGACCTGCTGGCTGACCCAACTCACTTTACACATATACATATAGTTTTCATGTATTAGCTCTAATCACAAAATCAATAATATGTTTTTACGTTATTGTCTTTTTCTGTTACAATGAAAAAAATGTTTGTAATGTGGCATGTAATGTGTAAAGAAATGTAAACGCAATCAGGCACGAGAAAAGTGTAAGGGGTGCTGTCGAGCACATAGTGCTGGCAGTATGGGAATTTTTCCTCAGAGGGTTTTTTGCCTACCCTGAGTGCGAGGTTTGGTTTTTTTCCTCTTGGGATTGATCCTCCTAGCCAAGGGGGATGGGATGAATCTGATGATGTTCATTTTGCAAATTCTGACAGTCTTACAGCTGAGTCTGATGTGTCTGGTGACAGTATGCTTGAAATATGATTATGATTGAAATATTCGATATGTATCAATATTCAGTTCCAACTATGAAGCAAATGCGCCTTACAACACCCTATATTATCTGTGCTCTCATGCCGCATAGCACCCTCCATCCTCCACCCTCGAACATATCAACATTTGTGGTGCTCCGTAGCCATCGGTCTTAGACGACACCTCTATTACAATATTGATCCACGGCATCGCTATGTTATTACTCCTTTTAACGTCACCGCCAGTAAAAATAAACCCTTAATAGATAAAACCAGGTGCTACTCCATATTGTAAAGATCTCCCCTATGATCTCACTGGCCGTAAAAAAAAACTAATTGGCCTACTGATTGTCTGGACCCCCTGTACTCCTGTAAAGGGGAAGGGTCTTTTAAATGCCTCAGATACCGCTAACTTTTCATCAATCTGTCCATTTACCTGAAGGTAACACGTTTACAGTATGTTTTTATTGTGAGATATCAGATAAATTACCTGTAGCCCCTTATGTTAGAGGAAAGGATAGCAAGACATCTATGTATATGGGTATGTATATGACTGTATACTTATCATTGCGAAGAACTCGTTACACCCCCTAAATTGATTAACCCTAGTGAAAAGATTAACAGAATTGGTGGATGGTATACTAATAAATGGACTTGTAAAGGACTGCCTGGTACTTGTTCATTGGGCTTTACAGTGTTTGGAGCACTTGGTGTACTTGGTTTGTGGGTTTAGGGCATACGCTTCTCTCCCCCATGGCTGATATGGTCTCTGCACCTTTGCTCGACTCACTAATGGAACATACGTCGTGACAACTGAGTTCACTATGTTCCTACTAGAACAGGAAGGGCCACTGTTAATGTCCAGTCCATATATGCCCCGTCTCGTCCTAAGAGCTGACGTTTAAAGAGGGCTTTATATACTGCTTTCGAAGTCCTGAATGAACATAAAGTTTTAACAGAGGCCAAACGATTTTGGACCTCCAGTTTTCCTAGATTTGGAATGAACCTGAAATTTAAAAAGAAACAAAAGAAAAAAAGGAGGGGGGAGTATTTATTTATTCTTTTTTTTTTTGTTTTTTTATACTGATACTGTGAATTACTTTCCTTTCCAGATTATTTAAACAGCAAGAGGTAATCAAACTATTAGATGTAACTAAATGTAATACAAGCCATCCTTTGTCAGATTGAAAATGGAAAATTGTCAAGTCTATTTATTGTTGATTGGTTGGAAAGGCAATGCTTATTTTTTATTTATTTATTTATTTTTTTAATGATTAGTCATGATGAGGCACAGTGCTATAGCAGGTAATGTTGGTGCCTCACAACTTCAAGGTTCATGGTCTGATCCTGTGCTTGGGGTCTATTCCTGCTTGTAGCTTGGTGTTCCCAGAATAGACTCCACCATGACACTGGCAAGAATAAAGTCAACTTGTTCTATGTGAAGTCTTCTCTTGTGTTCCAGAGTTCATGTGTATTAGTTCCAGAGTTCATGTGTATTAGTTCCAGAGTTCATGTGTATTAGGTCCAGATTTTAAACAGACCCTATGACATGGTTCCCCATTTTGTATGCAGCAGGTAACAGTGTCATAAGGTTTCACTGCAATTACTGATACGACTCCTATGGCCAAAATAAAGGCAATCAAATGCAGGATGGCACAGCAACTGTGTATTCCTCCATGCATGAAGGTGATGGATTAAATCAAAAAGATTCATGAGGGAATCTGTAATAAAATGGTAGTGTCTGTAGGGAAATGTGTTTGAAATTGTTGAGGTATAAATCCACCTCACATTCCTTTCTCACTCTCTAAAGTGAATAATCTGCTAGAGATTCTGGCCCAATCCTAATATATACACAACAAAAAATCCTCAATTCTGGCATTTACATGTGCACCAGAAAGCTATGCAGTCATAAAATGGGAATAAGGATAGACCAAAAGATCACCATCCTGCTTAAGATGATTACTATAACTTTAAATTATGAGGAGCTCAGCCCCTAGATGCCTTACAAGCTGTCTTTTTTTTGGCCTTTGTTTATTTATTCATTTTCATATGATTCATTTACATATGATTCATATTCATGCATGTGATTCATTTTCATGTGATTCATTTTCATGTGATTCATTTTCATGTGATTCATTTACCTTTTCTCCCCTCCCTACACTTTCCCCAAATATTTCATTGAGAAGTAAAAATAAATTTTTAAAATAAATTTTAAAGTGCTTTTCCGTACTATACTTATTCCTGAATTATGTAAGCCCTTTAGTGTAAAATCATTATATCTCTTTTGTTGCAGTGTATCTTTGTGTGATATACTGTATGCTTCACAGTGAAATATTTATTGACCTACATCTTATGTTTACCTGAAGACCACCCTGACACTTCATTAAAGGGTTAAGTACAACAAAAGTTCAATGTAAAAATAAAAGTTTTTAAATCGCATTTCCTTATCAATCTGAATTCCAGTAGCTGTTGATGAGTGGTTAGAAAGTATGTTTTAGCCAGTTTTGATTGTTTCTATTTTTCATTGAGAGGGTGTTTGTGAGTTTGAAACAATTTTCTCCCACTTGAACTTGAACCAGGCGAGTTCAGGGGACATTTTTTCATCTGTTCATTTTAACTGTGAAAAATATTGTTTGAATGGTTTTTGTTTTCAGATGTTTTCAGATGTTTCACCCCTGCCAGGTGAATTCGGCAGACTTTTTTTGTCTGTTGATTTTTATTGTTCCCAGCTCCCCCAAATGGGGTGCTGTTTGTGAGTATAAAAAAACCCAAAAAACATTGTTTTCAGCTTTTAACTAGTGTCACGTTCTGTGACGTAGAGGAAGATAAGCCGGATGTAAACGCAGTATGAACAAGGGTTTTATTTATAAGAGAGATGAGCAGACAAATCCAAATCGTAATCCAAAAGACGTAATCCGAAACATGCAAGGTCAGACGATCGCTCAACAGGCATACACAGGGGTAAGGCAGAGATCAATGAAGCGGACACAGCATACAGGGTCGATATAGCAAACGTGAGACAAACAACAGCGAGGGACTGGTAGCAGAGAACCAGTATAAACTAATCTAACAAACTGTGAAAGAGACTACGACTATAACTATGACGATCAATACTAAACAAAACCTAATCTATCTTTACTCTAATCTAAGTCTAATATTCCACATTGAGTGTTGCTAGGCATGCGGTATATAAGCTGACGTGATTACCCTCTTAACAGCTAACAGCTGAGGGTAATCCAGACACACGTGACATGACAACCAATGACAGGATGGGGAGGAGACATGACATAAACAATAACAAAGGCACGTGTAGAAATGTCACTGCTGTCAACACTGGAAAAGCAGGTGCTCACATATTCGCGCTTAGAGCACGCTGCTTCAAGGGGAAATCGTGACAACTAGCTAGTTTTTCATTCGCGCTTGGTGGACTAGATCCCGCTTGAACTCGCCGACATTATTTTGTCTGTTCATTTTTAACAGTGAAAAACATTGTTTAAAAACAATTTTGTCAAAATCTGTTTCTTTCTCTTTTGGGATGTACAGTGGTGTGAAAAAGTGTTTGCCCCCTTCCTCATTTCCTGTTCCTTTGCATGTTTGCCACACTTAAGTGTTTCGGAACATCAAACCAATTTAAACAATAGTCAAGGACAACACAAGTAAACACAGAATGCAATTTGTAAATGAAGGTGTTTATTATTAAAGGTGAAAAAAAATCCAAACCATCATGGCCCTGTGTGAAAAAGTGATTGCCCCCTAAACCTAATAACTGGTTGGGCCACCCTTAGCAGCAACAACTGCAACCAAGCGTTTGCGATAACGTGCAATGAGGCTTTTACAGCGTCCTGGAGGAATTTTGGCCCACTCATCTTTGCAGAATTGTCCTAATTCAGTTACATTAGAGGGTTTTCGAGCATGAACGGCCTTTTTAAGGTCATACCACAACATCTCAATAGGATTCAGGTCAGGACTTTGACTAGGCCACTCCAAAGTCTTCATTTTGTTTTTCTTCAGCCATTCGGTGGTGGACTTGCTGGTGTGTTTAGGATCATTGTCCTGCTGCAGAACCCAAGTTCGTTTCAGCTTGAGTACACGAACAGATGGTCAGACATTCTCCTTCAGGATCTCTTGGTAGACAGCAGAATTCATAGTTCCTTTTATCACGGCAAGTCTTCCAGGTCCTGAAGCAGCAAAACAGCCCCAGACCATCACACTACCACCACCATATTTTACTGTTGGTATAATGTTCTTTTTATGAAATGCAGTGTTCCTTCTACGCCAGATATACTTGGACACACACCTTCCAAAGAGTTCCACTTTTGTCTCATCGGTCCACAGAATGTTGTCCCAAAAGTCTTGGGGATCATCAAGATGTGTTGTGGAGAAAGTGAGACGAGCTTTGATGTTCTTTTTGCTCAGCAGTGGTTTTCTCCTTGGAACTCTGCCATGCAGGCCATTTTTGCCCAGTCTTTTCCTGATGGTGGAGGCATGAACGCTGACCTTAACTGAGGCAAGTGAGGCCTGCAGTTCTTTGGACGTTGTTGTGGGGTCTTTTGAGCCTCTTGGATGAGTCGTGGCGCGCTCTTGGGGTAATTTTTGGCGGCCGCCACTCCTGGGAAGGTTCACCACTGTTCCATGTCTTCGCCATTTTGTGGATAATGGCTCTCACTGTGGTTCGCTGGATTCCCAAAGCTTTGGAAATGGCTTTATAACCCTTTCCAGACTGATAGATCTCAATTACTTTCTTTCTCAATTGTTCCTGAATTTCTTTGGGTCTCGGCATGATGTGTAGCTTTTAAGGATCTTCTGGTGGACCTTACTGTGTCAAGCAGCTCCTATTTAAGTGATGCCTTGATTGTGAACAGGTGTGGCAATAATCAGGCCTGGGTGTGGCTAGAGAAATTGAACTCAGGTGTGGACAACCACAGTTATAGTATGTTTTAACAAGGGGGGCAATCACTTTTTCACACAGGGCCATGATGGTTTGGATTTTTTTTTCACCTTTCATAATAAACACCTTCATTTACAAATTGCATTTTGTGTTTACTTGTGTTGTCCTTGACTATTGTTTAAATTGGTTTGATGTTCCGAAACACTTAAGTGTGACAAACATGCAAAGGAACAGGAAATGAGGAAGGGGGCAAACACTTTTTCACACCACTGTAACTGACAAGGACTCGTACTGACTCCAGTGGGAATCCTGTGCTTCGAATCAGAAAGTCCTCAGCTAAACCCATTCAAAGTGAGCATCCGCTTGAAGGGAGTTTGGTGATGGATGAACTGTCCGACCTGCCTCAGGAATTCTGTGTTCTTTTTAGACTGATTTATACCCTGTATTTGAACTATCCTAAGTGTATGAAACAGTAAAACGGGCCTCCAGATTGTTCTATTTCCTTCTGTGTGTGTGTGTGTGTGTGTGTGTGTGTTTGTGTGTGTATGAGTTATATTATATATATATAAATTTCAGCTACAATGCCAAAATGTCGATAATGTAACTAAAACAAAACTCAATAAAACTAAAACTGCTGAACACCATAAACGAACAGCAGCAGGTTTACCCCGACGGTGTTCAGATAATTGCACGAGACTTTAATAAGGCGAACTTAAAGACTATACTCCCGATATTCTATCAACATGTGAAGTGTTTTACTAGAGGTGAGAACACTCTGGATCATGTTTACACCAACATTAAGCATGCGTATAGAGCCATACGTCTCCCCCACCTTGGCCAATCAGACCATCTCTCCCTCCTGCTTGCCCCTGCCTGCACCCCCCTCAGACGTAGTGTCACGGCCACTACAAAAACTATTACTACCTGGCCTGACTATGCATTCCCCAAATTGCAGGGCTGCTTCGAACAGACAGACTGGGACTTATTTGAACACCAGGAACTGGAAACATTTACAGGAACGGTACTGGACTATATCAAGTTCTGAATCGGAAATGTGACTGTGGTCAAAAACATCCGGGTTTTCCCTAACCAGAAACCTTGGATGACCAATCAGGTCCGCACACTCCTCAGAGCCCGCAACGCTGCCTTCAGGTCTGGTAATAAAGCTCTTTGTAGAGCCGCTCGTGCCAACCTGAAAGGTGGTATTAAGCTAAGGCGGACCATAAGAGGAGCATAGAGTCCCACCGGTCCAGCAAAAATAAACGGGAGATGTGGCAAGGCATACAAGACATCACAAACTACAGAGGCCGTGATGCAACAACTGGAGACCTGAGTGCGAGGCTGGTAGAAGAGCTAAATTGCTTCTTTGCTCACTTTGAAACATCTCAACAACAGCACTCATCTGCTCCAGTCTTGCCTCTATCCCCTCCTGGTTTCTGCTCCACTCTACTTATTGTGAGTAACCCCAGGAAGGCTGCTGGCCCAGATGGAGTACCAGGTAAGGTGCTTAGATCGTGTGCCCACCAACTTGCCCACATCTTTACCAAGATATTCAATCTCTCCCTGGCCCAAGCAATTATCCAGCCCTGCCTAAAATCAGCCGCAATCATTCCTGTGCCAAAGAAGTCTCCCACCACTAGCCTAAATGATTATCGTCCTGTGGCCCTCACCGCAGTTATCATGAAGTGCTTTGAGAGATGGGTCCTTCAGCACATCAAGGACTACCTCCCCCCAGCCTTCGATCCTTTCCGGTTTGCATATCGCGTGAACAGATCCACAGAGGATGCATACTATCGCCGTAGCTCTCCACTCCATGTTGAGACATCTAGGGCACCAACAGAGCTACGTCCGGATGCTTTTTGTGGATTACAGTTTGGCTTTTAATACAATCATTCCAGATATTCTCTTCACAAAATTGGTCACTCTTGGCCTCCCCCCTCACATGTGCCTGGATAAATAACTTTCTCACTAACCGGTCTCAGACAATGAGACTCTCCTCCACTCGCACGCTGAGCACCGGTTCACCACAGGGCTGTGTGCTAAGCCCCCTCCTGTACTGTCTCTACAGCTACGATTGCAGTCCGGTCCACAATAACAATGTTATCGTCAAGCTTGCTGACGACACCACGGTGGTCGGACTCATCTCAAAGGAAGATGAGGTAGCCTACAGAGAGGAGGTCCTGAACTTGGTAGCCTGATGTTCAGAGAACAATTTGGCTCTGAACACTAAGAAAACCAAGGAGATCATTGTTGACTTCAGGAAGCACAAAACTGAGCTAGACCCCCTGTTCATAAACGATGAGTGTGTGGAAAGGGTCCACACCTTCCGGTTTCTGGGCATCCTTATCTCCGCTGACATCTCCTGGATAGACAACGTCACAGCGGTTATTAAGAAGACTCAAAAGCGGCTACACTTCCTGAGGGTTCTCCGGAAGTACAATCTGGACCCCAAGCTGCTGCTGAACTTCTACTGCTCGTCCGTCGAGAGCCTGCTGACATACTGTATTACGGTGTGGTACGGTAGCTGCACTGCGGTAGACAGGGAGAGGCTTCAAAGAGTAATAAGGACAGCACAGAAGATCATTGGCTGTCCTCTCCCCTCCCTGATGGACATTTACACCTCCCGTTGCCTCAGCAGAGGAAAAACGATCATTAAGGACAGCTCTCACCCTGGCTCTGACCTGTTTAATCTGTTGCCCTCAGGGAGACGTTACAGGTGCATCAGAACAAGGACAAACAGGCTCAAGAATAGTTTTTTCCCAAAAGCTATAAACATTCTAAATACACACATGTAGATGCACACTTACACAGTACAATTTTTTAGTATGTGGTGCTGTATATATCTATTTTATTAAAAAAAATATTTGTATGTGTGTTTTTGTATATGCATATGAATATGTATGTGTATATGTATGTGTGTATGTATATATATATATATATTTGTATATGTATATAGTTATGTATGTATGTGTGTGTGTACGCATGTATGTATGTATGTATATATATATATATATATATATATATATATATATATATATATATATATATATATATATATATATGTGTGTGTGTATAAATGTATGTGAATATATATATCTATTTTATTATATATATATATTTTTTGTTGTTTTGTTTTTATCTTATTCATTCTATGTATATGCTGGCACGGAATTAAGGAGTGGCTCTTAATTTCACTGTGCATGTGCATAGTGACAATAAAGGCATTCATTCATTCATTCATTCATAAAACAGGAATACTCCAGGTGTCTTAATTCGATTTGTGTTTACTTCGAGTATGACCTTAATCGGATTAAGGTAATTAAACATTGTCTTAATCAGGTTAATAGTGGATTATTGTTGTCCATGTAAATGCACTGATTGACTCCCTTCCATACAGACAGCAATACACTGTCACAGAATTACACTATGACAGCAATACACTATGACATAAAATCCTAAATTCTAAATTCTTGATGATGCGTACCAGCCAGTTTTTGTCTCTGTATAGCAGATAAACATTCTTTACTGATCTCGGTGACATGACAAGGCCTCCTTAGACGTTATCCTCTGTTGAGAATGAAACAGAACAAGAACAAAACTATTAGTAAGTATTAGTCACCCAGTAGTATAAGCAGTATAGAAAATGGATGGATATACATTTTATATTTCTCACTCAATCATTACAGTCTGTTATGAACTGGGGAATTTCTGTAATATCCACTGAAAAGTTAAAAGTGTACGGCACAGCATTGTTTTGTCATAGGTTGATATAATCATACCTGAGTCATGAGTCTACATACATAAACATCAGAAGAAAAAGAGACTGCAATTCAATCAAAATTTTCCAGATTATGGGTTTAGTGTTACAACCTGGAACTGTTGTTTATATTAAAGTGGGGGATCAGTATACACAAAAATAATACAGAATACAATAAAAACACAATTTGTTAAAATTATTTACAAAACAATAACAAAAACCTTGCAGTTGATATTTTATAAGTATTCATCCCCGTTGCTGTGAAAGCCCTAAATTTGTTGGAGAGACACAAGGCCACAGCTTCACATTTTTGGTTTCCTAATGAAGAGTTATATATTAGCACATTTTGTCATAATTTATATCCTAAAGCTTTTGGGTTTTTTTCCTGCTAGAGGAATAGCAGAGACGGTATGTTTGCCACTGCTGACCTAAACATTCACCGTTTCTCCTGCAAAACATGCGGAAAAGCATCATCACTATTTTCTGACACACGTTAATATACACCTGGACTTTAATTTAGGATTGAACGACGTCACAGGCACAGGTTAAACTGATTACATGGGCGTATCCACGCACTCTTCAGGGGGGTCGTGTACAGTACAGGAGAAAAAAATTTCTATATATCCCGCTTTAATTTTTCCTGCCAACAGATCTGTCTTTTTCTTCATCTATTCTTTTTATTTTATTTATCTATTTATTTATGTCTATTCTGTTTTTAAATACATTTCCGTTTGTTAAGGAAAATCGGTGCGCCCCCCCTCCAATTATACACTTGGTTTCGCCCACACGCAACGCAGGTTCGTTGATTTATTTTAGCCGCTCAGTCTGTAAGAAATGGAGACAGCAGCCAAGTGTAGAAAAGTGCAGCAGAACATACGAGCTGTTTTCACACAGTCAGTAACTAGATACCTAAATATCTAGGCTAACTTCAGTTCCAGTTTTTGACCATTAACGGTACATTCACGTGCACATCCTCCCGCCGAGTTCGTTGTGACCCCTCACGCTGTGACAGACTGTTAGAAATGTTAGAAATGCGAGTGATCTAGCGTTTGGCGCCCCCACCTGTCCAGTCTGCTGAATTTAAACGCACGAGGTCGGTGCATGCGCGTAACGGTTCGGACCAGTTTCAACGACTCTGAGAAACGATAAGGTATCAGAGAACTATCAAAAGGAACCACATAGCAGGTGTATGTGCTCATATAAAAGACATATTTCAATGAATATTTCAAATATTACGTTATCATGTAGCTCTTAGAAATGACTTTGGGTCTGTTTTTGTTCGAATATTTAGGCTACGGCCAGGTTGCTTGACAACTCTAATGGTCAATTTAGATCAAATTAGTGCTATAACTTTTTATTGTTAGTGATTTTTAGCTGGTATGGAAATCGATGAAACAACTTTTGTCACCTTGATCAACCCCACTGTCTGTATATATCTTAGTTTTGAAGCTGTGATCTAAGAAACACCAATAGCAGAGCTGAAATTACCTGGAACTTCTCATAAGTAATTGCTCCATGAAATACTTCTCTCAATGTAATACGCGTATTTCTTATATCATTGAGTCCCTTCCATACAGACAGCAATACACTATGACAGCAATACACTATGACAGCAATACACTGACAAAATTCTAAATTCTAAATTCTTGATGATTCCTACCAGTCAGTGGGGAGGCCACCGTTGTCCAGAAAACCTGAGAAGACACACACAGCCCAGCCAGGAGACGCCATATTGTCGTGGAAATTAGCAAGGAAACACTTGCAGACCTCTGAAGTCCTCTGAAGGTAAAAAAAAGGTTTATTACAGAAATAAGGTTAATACAGGATAGAATAAAGCAGGAGTAAGAGTAATGAGAGCGCTCTGAAGCGCTTGTGCTGAACCACTACTATAGATATGAAACTCAGAGCATGGCACACTTTTGTATACCGATAAGAAGCGGGTTGAGGTCTTAGAAGATGTGCAGACGAACGTTGAACAGAAGAACATGCTGGTGTCTCTGTATAGCAGATAAACATTCTGTACTGATCTAAGTGACATGACCTGACCTTCTTAGGCATTATCCTCTGATGAGAATGAAACAGAACGTCGGGGTTACGCATGTAACCCTGTTCCCTGAGAAGGGAATGAAACTTTGCATTTAGCATAACAGTATGGGAGCTTGCGCTCATGACTGGTATCTGAAGCTTGTGTAAAATCTTGCCTCTACTTATAGGCCTGCCATTATCAGGTGACGTGACAATTAACGTCACCTGATATCGCATGATATATACAGTGTATCTCATAAAAGTGAGTACACTCCTCACATTTTTGTAAATATTTGATTATATCTTTTCACGTGACAACACCGAAGAAATCAGAATTTGCTACAATGTAAAGTAGTGAGTGTACAGCTTGTGTAACAGTGTAAATTTGCTGTCCCCTCAAAATAACTCAACACACAGCCATTACTGTCTAAAACGCTGGCAACAAAAGTGAGTACACCTCTAAGTGAAAATGTTCAAATTGAGCATCTCTATAAAGCATCTGTGGGCATCCTCAAATGGAAGGTGGAGGAGATTGTAGCAAAGTGTCATTTCTTCAGTGTTGTCACATGAAAAGATATAATCAAATATTTACAAAAATGTGAGGGGTGTACTCACTTTTGTGAGATACTGTATATGGCACCTGTGAACCACACCGCCAGCCTCTATTATCTGAAGTGAAGACGCAATTCACAGGCCTGGCCTGGTATGACAATGCTATGCAATGTCTCTTTCCCTTCTCAGGGAACAGGGTTACATCCGTAACCCCGACGTTCCCTTTCAAAGAGAACTTCGACGTTGCATTTAGCATAATAGTATGGGAACGGGAATACCCACTCTGTTATACCGAGGGTACGGCCTGTTCACGTATACCCAAGCCCAAGGGTCACTGCAAGACACTCGAGCCCAGGGTGGAATGAATATCCAGACTGTAATAACGAATGAATGTGTGTGCCGTTGACCACCCTGTAGCCTCACACACATCCTGCAAGGATAGCCCTTTGGACAAAGCCTTCGAGGAGGTGACCGCTCTAAAGGAATGAGCTCTTATGCCCAGAGCCTTGGAAAGACCATGCGTCTCGTAAGCCATAGAGATTGCTTCCACTATCTAATTCGAGATGTGTTGCTTTGACACAGCATCACCTTTACTGTCACCACCAAAGCAAACCAGCTGCTGTAGCAACTCCAGCAACTTATGCCACTGGCCGGAGCGGTGGATGTAAGTACAGAGAGCCCTCACAGGACACAGCATGGTGTGAGGAACGGAGGAGGGCAGAAAGCCTGCAACACCACAGGGTGGGCAGCCGATATAGGCACTCAAAGTCAAGGCAGGAAGGGGCAACAGAGAGAGCTTGTAGATCTCCCACTCGCTTGAGAGATGTCAGGGCCAGTAGGAGAGCTACCTTTAGAGTCAGAAGCTTCTCAGAGGCTGACTCTAATGGCTCAAATGGGGCCCCGACAGACCTTCCAAGACCACAGAAAAGGTCCCAGGAAGGTATGCGCATCCTGCAGATGGGCCTCAGCCTTCTGACACCAGGTATGAACCTCGAAGGTAGAGGATGTTGCCCCACAGAGGCTCCATCAACATGGGCGTGGCTGGCCGAAACGGCGGCCACGTAAACCCTGATGGTAGAAGGAGCCAACCCTGCTGAGAAACATTCTTGTAAGAATTCCAGGACTGTAGCTATTGCGCAGTTCACTGTGTCTAGCTGACGTTCCTCACACCACAAGACAAAAAATTGTCCATCCCTAATTGTGCGGGAGGAGTGAGGACGGGCCATGTGTTGTCTCCTCAGAGGCGAACACATACCATCCCACTTGGTCAAACCTTGCTGTATGGAATCACTTGTGGATGGAGCCACCCTGCTCCAGATGAGGGCCGCGCCAGAGACCATGAGCTGAACAGCTGTCTAAGACTGAGCTCAAGCCCGTGAGGGAGGTGTCTCTCATTACCGACTTGCGCTAAGGAGACACCCGTAGAGTGTGAAACCGGATCTTCTCAAGGCTAGAAACCGGGGGTACTCAAATTCTCAGAGCATGTAGGCATCGCCGCATGACACTGATTATTCTCAGAAGTTCCGTCCTTGGACGAAACCCAGACTTCTCAGCCACCACTGAATGGTCTCCTGTGCAATAGGCCAATAATGCCAATAGTCTCCCAAGATCCAGCTTCATCTTGCTCTGTGTTGATTGGATTGACCCTACGCATGTTGGCGATAGACACGCCCTCATCATAGTAGAATCCTTATAACCCCTAGAAAAGTTGTCCACCGCACTGGGAAAGCATACTTTTCTGAGATTCAACCTCAGCCCCAAGCTCTTCATGTGGGTGAGAACAACATCTTGATGTTGAACTGCCAGTTCCCTGGATTATGCTAGAATTAACCAGTCGTCCAGGTAGTTCGGTATACAGATGCCCTGGGGTCACAATGGACCTAGAGTGACATCCATGCACTTTGTGAAGGTGCAAAGGGATAAAGCTAGTGATATTTCTATGTAGAAATATGCACCTTTTAGATCTATCGCCACAAACCAGTCCTCGAACTGAATCTGTGGCACGATAAATCTTGAACCTGTATGTCCGAAGAGTACGGTTCAGATGAGATGAGATGCAGATCTAATATTGGCCGCGTACTTCCATCTTTTTTTTTTGGACCAGGAAATAATGGCCGTAAAAACCTCCCTCCCTTAGTGAACGGGGTACATGTTCTATGGCCTCTTTGTCAAAAAGGGAACTTACCGTATTTTCCGGACTATAAAGCGAAATATCAATGAATGGGTCTACTTTCATACATAAGGCGCATTGGATTATAAAGCACATTCAGCAAAACAAAACAGTCAGATAAGTCAAACTTTATTCAACTCATTCACAATAACTCTCAACATTGTTCAGTTGTAACATAAAATACAAAACAATACACTCACTTTTTCAGTTCATTGCTCTTCCACAAATCCATCAAATTCTTCATCCTCAGTGTCTGACGTAAACAGTTGGGCGATTTCAGCATCAAGCATGCCCGGATCTCTCTGGGTCTGTGATCGAGCTATAAATGACCTGGTAACCCTTTTCTACGGTAGACAAAACCCATGGAGACACATTTGGCAGTAGTTTCCACGCTGGTCTTTTAGTGATGTTAACTATTCCATATTCTATTGGAGGGAAAGTATCAATTTCGTTGCCCTCAAACTTGACAGCTCGCTGACCAGAGAACACAGAAAACCTGGGGACCGCCTTGGCTAGGGAACACCCTACATTAGCACTGGGGGCTACCTGCCCTAACAACCTCATGTCTCCTGATACTTCCTCCACGGCCCCTCAGGACCACTCTTCTTTACCTGCTTAGCATTCTCAGATCAGGCCTAGTAGCAGACCGCGACTGTGGCTGCCCGGTTCCCCTGGTTGTCTGCGGGGGTTGGCGGGCTGCCATACTCGCCTTCTGGATCTCCCTCGCACTAGTGCTGCACCGGGCTCCACTCATGAATGCCCTGGTGAGCTCGAGACAACGGAAGGAACTGTCTTTTTTGAATGCCTCCATATGTCGAACTCACTCAGCAGGTCTGCTTGGTAGGCCTGCAACATTGTCTGCAGTGACCCACAAGCCAGACTACTACTGCATAGGCTTGCCCAACAATGCCGTGGCGGCCTTATATGGCGGTTTGGATGAAAAGTCCAAATTACCCCCCTAATTATCTGCCGTTGATGGAGAGTGATAGCTCGCAAGCACCTCCTCCACCTTCAGTATAGCTAAATAGCCATGCCATTCATTCACCACAATGGCTAAATAATCCAACTTTGTGGAGTTATAAATATGGCTTATGCATGGTTTTCCTCCAGAAGCCTGATATTTTGTCATGCACTTCTGGAAGACAGGGGAGTTTCTGCAGTGTGAGGGATTTACTTTCGCTGGGGAGAAAAAGGCTCATCCAGCCTTAGTAATCACTTCAAGCAGCTCTTTATATGCTGCTCTCAGTTTTTAGCACATCCTACGGGCTCCTCGGTGTCAGAAGGAATTATTAGTATTATTTTCGTGTGCGTGTATTTTTTTTTTTACTTCCCCTTTTGGCTTTCCATAGCGGAAGGAGGAGTTGCGACGCGAACCCCAAAATCCAGCGGAGAGCCGAATGCGGAAGACAGAGCAAGAGATAGAGCAGCGCTCGTCTCCGGCTCCTCTTCCGGATCCATTAGAGATCCCCTGAACCTGAGATGGCTAGCTGCCTCGGCATCGGCCGGGCCCATGTCTGCCCATGTTCTTTCTGACTCATTACTTCCCTCTCTTCTTTTCATTTTCTCTAAAAAAATAGGGAGAGAAAAGTTTAGAGATTTTTAGAAAATATCGAGTAGAAGTGAAGCGTTTTTTTCACACAAACAGCGGACATGCAGTCTCGCTGAAGATAATAAAGGCTGGGGGCATGGTTCACAGGTGCCATATATATTATATATATATATATATATCATACGACGTGCTTAATTGCCACGTCACCTGATCATGACAGGCCTGTCAGTAGAGGCATGATTTTACACAAGCTTCAGATACCGTTCCCATACTGTTATGCTAAATGCAACGTCAAAGTTCCCTTTGAAAGAGAACAAAAACGACACTATTACAACGTAAAAATTAATAATTTCCCTCACAGGTGTACCCCGCCTTGTGTCCGATGTTCCAGGTTTCCTGACACCCAGTAGTATAAGCGGTATAGAAAATGGATGGATATACATTTTATATTTCTCACTCAATCATTACAGTCTGTTATGAACGGGAATTTCTGTAATATCCACTGAAAAGTTAAAAGTGTACGGCGCAGCATTGTTTTGTCATAGGTTGATATAATCATACCTGAGTGATGATGATGCAACCTGGAACCTGGAACTACGTTTATATTAAAGTATGTTTGCCTCTGCTGACCTAAACGTTCACCGTTTCTCCTACAAAACATGCCGAATAGCGTCGTCACTATTTTATGATACACGTTAATACGCACCAGGACTTTACTTTTTGAACGATTTGAATGGATTGAACGATGTCAAAGGCATGGGTTACTCTAATTGGATATATCCACACAAGCTCATTGAATATTCATGAATTTGTCCTGCGCCCCCACCTGTCCAGTCTCCTGAATTTAAACGCTTGAGGCCGGTGCATGCACGTAACAGTTCCTGACCAGTTTTACCAGCTCTGAGAAGTGATAAGGGATCAGAGAACTATCAAAAGGAAACACATAGCAGGTGTATGTGCTCATATACAGTGCCTTGCGAAAGTATTCGGCCCCCTTGAACTTTTCAACCTTTTGCCACATTTCAGGCTTCAAACATAAAGATATAAAATTTTATTTTTTTGTGAAGAATCACCAACAAGTGGGACACAATTGTGAAGTGGAATGAAATCTATTGGATATTTTAAACTTTTTTAGCAAATAAAAAACTGACAAGTGGTGCGTGCAAAATTATTCGGCTACTTTACTTTCAGTGCAGCAAACTCACTCCAGAAGTTCAGCGAGGATCTCTGAATGATCCAATGTTGTCCTAAATGACTGATGGTGATAAATAGAATCCACCTGTGTGTAATCAAGTCTCTGTATAAATGCACCTGCTCTGTGATAGTCTCAGGGTTCTGTTGAAAGCGCAGAGAGCATCATGAAGACCAAGGAACACACCAGGCAGGTCCGTAATACTGTTGTGGAGAAGTTTAAAGCCGGATTTGGATACAAAAATATTTCCCAAGCTTTAAACATCCCAAGGAGCACTGTGCAAGCGATCATTTTGAAATGGAAGGAGTATCAGACCACTGCAAATCTACCAAGACCTGACTGTCCCTCTAAACTTTCATGAGTGATCATGGGCCTCTTGGCTGCATCTCTGATCAGTCTTCTCCTTGTCTGAGCTGAAAGTTTAGAGGGACTTTAAAGAGTTTTTTTATTTGCTAAAAAAGTTTAAAATATCCAATAGATTTCGTTCCACTTCACAATTGTGTCCCACATGTTGGTGATTCTTCACAAAAAATAAAAATTTTATATCTTTATGTTTGAAGCCTGAAGTGTGGCAAAAGGTTGAAAGGTTCAAGGGGGCCGAATACTTTTGCAAGGCACTGTATAAGAAATATTTCACACGTGATCATGTAGCTCTTAGAAATTACCTTGGCTCTGTTTATGTTTGAATATTTAGGCTACCACCAGGTTGCTTGACAACTCTAACGGTCAATTTTGATAACGTTAATGCTACAGCTTATTATTGTTAGTGATTTTCAGCTGTTACTGAAGATGAATGTGTTATGTGTTAACTAGCCACCTACTATCTACTTAGTACTAGAGAGTAATTGTTACATTCAGTCTCCTTTTTTTTCTCCCAGCTGGCTACAGATCTTTTTAGCTGGTATGGAAATCGATAGAACAACTTTTGTCACCTTGAACAGACCCATCTACTTCCCTGGCAAGTTGTGGCATTTGGTGAACGATCCTCAGATTCGTTCAATCTATTGGGACACCAGCGGGGAAGGAATACTCATCCATCAGCAACCCTTCGAAGCTGAAGTGCTATTGTCCCAACCCAGGCAGGTGACTGAGAACTTCAGAACGACAGACTTCATCAGTTTCGTTCGCCAGCTGAACCTGTATGGCTTCAGAAAAAAACGCACAGATGTCTCAGACAGGCAACCCAACGTCTCTAACATTAAGGCCCAACTACACTATTTTTACCACCCGTATTTCAAACGGGACAAGCCTGAGCTTCTAGTCAATTTAAAGCGACTCACGCGTCTCAACAAGGCCAAGCTCGCCGGGATAGAGGTGACCAGCAGGAAGTCAAAACCTTGCCATAATGTGATCCTGAATTCGCCACAGCAAACCTCTGCCTTAATGAAAACAGGTTGGTAATGTTTCAACAAGCAGATAAAAAGAATAGACAGAATATATTGATTCATTAATTTCATTAACAACTTTAACCTAGTCAGGTTCATTACGGATTCAGGGTCTATCCTGAGAAGACTGGGCATCCTGAATGGGATGCCAGTCCATCACAAAGCACCGTGCGCACACATATATTCACACACTTATTCACACATAGTGCCAATTTACCTTAAACACTGCACTTATATCCTGGAACCTGGAAGAAACCCACCTCAACCCTAGTCCACAGGTTTCTCCGCCACTGTGCGAATTCTTTAAATCTGGAAACATTTTAGCCCATGTCCTTTGAAAGACTGGATAGAGAAATCCATTAGCCTTAAAATTTTTTTGCATAAATAGGAATGTGTAGAAAAAAGAGAACATAGACAAATATTATGAGAAAGGGTACGTCATTTTGCTGGTACAGTGCCAGCTAGATAACTTTGTGGCCTTGGACATCATCAGTAGTTTTAGTTTATTAATACTTGACTTGTCTCTATCTGTTCAGGTTCAGTCTTGCTTGGACATCAGGGAACCCCTTACTATCACCCCTCTAATGGCCCTCAGCAGGAGAAGGACTGCAACAGAACATCCATATCCTCCCAAGCATTTGCAGTGGGCCATGTTGAACCTTCTCCAGTTACTTTAGACACTAACAACGCTGTGTCGGTCCCTGTGTCCCACCACGTCCCAGTGGACTTGCCGAGTGCATATCCCTCCAGCGTCATGCACATGCAGCAGGGCGTCATGTCTCATCATTCACAGTATGGGCTTTACACACCAGGTGATGATTTAATACATTTTGTCACCTTTATAATAGTTGTGAGCTCAACCTTAATTAGTATAAGCAATTGATTTGCACACTACTTTAGTAAATACAGTAGTATAGTGCATTATTCTGACGTGTAGTTTAATTGTATACAATTTAGGATAGTGCATTGTTTCACAGTTTCAGTTTTGGCGTTTCTGTCTGTCCACTCGTCTGTCCGTCTCATTATTTTGTCCTAAATATCAATTTTTAATAGATAAAAAGTTGTAGTTCTAAAGTTAGAAAAGAAAATAAATGCTATAAAAATGCTATAAAAAAGCACACAACATGCGCATGCCAGATTTAAATATCTATTAACAGCTAATAATATCTATCTATCAGCTAATATTTTACTTGAATGTGTCCCCTTTCACCAGCTCAAACCTCTCAGCATAAAATTAAAAAGGGCTGTGGGAGTGTACAGTAGTGGAGTATCAACACCATTACAGTCCATTGTCAGAGCATGATTGTCCTTCATGTCATTAGTCTGTAACTATAAGCAGGAAGTCCCACAATGCCTTGCACAGACTAATTTTTAACATTAATTTAGTGATTATTACCCCATGGTTCTTGGCAATGTGGTGGACTTATATATAATGAACAAAAACTCTGTGCAGAGGGGCTACAGGAGCTGTAATATCGTTCCTGAAAAATCTTAGTGATGTGTTGTTTAGTGATGTGTTGTTTACCTTCAATGTTTCCCATCTGCAGTGTATCAGCGCTGTATCCCAGACTTCTTGGATTCCAAAGTGCCACGCTTTCAACAACCAGCTGCTTCCTACTCTCCTTGTGGCTATTACCCTGTGAGAACTGAGAACCTTTTTTAAGTTAATGTACTGTTCTGATCACTAAAAATGGCTAGTATTGTTATTTTAGCCAGTGTAGGCATGTTAAGGTTTGATGGTACATGTTGCAGCATGAAGGGAATGCTGGGAGGTCAAACAGTTAAAAGTAAAACCGTGATGTGTAAATAATATTAATATGAATTTTCCCACTCATTCCTCAGGACTATTCAGTCGGATACGCTCATCCGATTGTTCAGGATCCTTACTGGAAAGCAGGTGATGTTCCAGAGTCCAGGACGAGTGACATGAAAGAGAAAGAGGAGCCGGATGACATTTTAAAACTGGCGGAAGAATTACAGGTCAGATTAGTTGATTTCCCTTCAAGAACAGCCTTGAGTGTGTATCAGTGCTTACAGTGTAGTCAGTGCTCCCATACCATAAGGTCCAATAATCGGAATCCAGGACCAAGAACTGTTTACATGGTTTAAGAACATACAGTGCCCTCCACTAATATTGGCACCCTTGGTAAATATGAGCAAAGGATGCTGTGAAAACTTGTCTTTATTGTTTAACCTTTTGATCTTTTGTTCATCCTTCTTTGCTTATATTTACCAAGGGTGCCAATATTAGTGGAGGGCACTGTATGTGGTTTAAATCTCACGTTCTCGTATCAAACTCATCAGAAATCATACCAAATGCTAACATTTAGCATTTCTAAGGCTTGTTGTTTTTTAATACTCAACTGTAGTGATGCACCAAAATCTTTGTCCAGTTAATCAGGATTTTTTCATTTCTTAACCTGTTTATTTGCACAATTTCTGCAATTTTGATTTGACTTTCAGGAAAACTGAATTATGTACGGAAAAGCACTGACACCATAGTGTAACCATAAAATGTTTGCAGTGTAAATCAGTGTGTAGCCACCATTGTTAATCCATATTATTCATCATATTCATTCCTTATTTCTGTTCTTGCACATGTTTTAAACTAATCAGCACATGACTGACAAAACTTTTTTTTGTCATGAATTTGCAATCAGAAGCTTATAGACTTGTTTGTGAGGTAATGCATTTCAGTTTATGGGTGCGTCTCAATCAGCTCCATAGTTCAGTTGTCAGGACACTGATCAGGGAGTGGACCATTTGAAGGGCTGTCCCAATTGTGAAATCCTACGAGTGTGCACTGGGACGTTCGTTCCGTAAAAATCCCACAATGCACCACGAAAAACAAGGAGCATAGATGTTTATTATTTTCCCTTACTGAAAATGATGCCATCTTTTCAGAAGCCTCTCAGATCGAACAATGTGGCAGACGAACACTGATGTAGCTTTCAAATGATTACTTACGTTAGCGATTTTTAACTTTATTTGATGTTCTGTATTGTTTACCGTAATTCTCGGGCTATTGAGCGCACCCGAATATAAGCCGCACCCGCAAATTTTAAAAAGAAAAACAATTTTGTACATATATAGGCCGCACTTGTCTATAAGCCGCAGGTGTCCACGTTGTAACTGTAACGATTCGTGACGTAAACGAAGATGGACAGATGCAAGTGCAGTTAGGATGAGAGCTTTTATTGAAATGGAGGAGAGCAGACTCGAGATACAAGAAACAAAACATGACCAACTCAGTGAACTAAGCTAACTAAACCAACTAACCTAAACATTAACTATGACATGAAACAAAGACTCTATATCTATACTTTATAAACCACTTCTACATCTATATTCTAAACTAAGTCTATACAACTCTAAGCTATACTATCCACTACTAGGCTATAAGCTATGCTACAAGCTACTAGGCTATAAGCTATGCTATAATCTAACTAGCCTTGACATGAACTCAGACATGAACAAGAACTAAGACACATGGCATGAACAAAGACTCTAACTATATTCGCTATCTAATTCTAACTCTATATCTAATGACCCGCGTTGTGTGTGTCATGGCTCCCGGTATATATACACACCAGCCTTATTAGCATCAAACTGCTAACAGATGCGGGCAATACCAAAACACACGTGACTCGACACCACATGACAAGACGGGGCGGAGACATGATGTCACCAATATGCATTTCTTCGTGTGTTTTCCCTGATGAGGGGGTGTGCATGAAGCGCTAAACGACTGATCTGAAGAGTGTAGTGTGAGCGCGTTAGATTTAATTCGAACAGTTTCATTGGTCCTCTGTGACCTGTTGGGCAATTTCATTTGTCCGATGTGACGAGGCTAAACGTTTTGGCAACATGAAACTCGTTATCCCGTAAAAATCCATAAATTAGCCGCATCAGTTTAAGCCGCAGTGTTCAAAGTGTGTGAAAAAAGTAGCGGCTTATAGTCCGGAAATTACGGTATTTGAGTCTAACGACTTTAACGATTTTTTTTTAATCTACTAACTAGTCTACGATCCTGCTTGAAGTACCATGACAGACAAATTAATATGACATATAATGTTAGAAAGATGTCCGTCCTACATGTTGTGGTTGAGTGCCAGTGGTGATGTTTTACAACGAGAGTAGATAGTCATGTTACCGGAAATTGAGTTATCAGTGCCTGAGCTCATGTACATCATAAACTGATTCACCACCTATGGATCTAGGGAGCTGATTGAGACACACCCTACAGTATGTTTTGTGTAATGTGAAACATTAATGTTGGTGTTTTCTATATATTTTATTTATTCAGACTGATGCTGAGTTCTGGAAGCTGCTGCAGCAATCAATCACCTGTTAAGACGGCTTGAGAGGAGAGTTCATTTTATTTCGAGTGTAATGACTGGAAATGTTGCCTTTAATCCTTTTCCTGACAATGATTCACATGACGACAACATGAGTGGATTATTATCAAATATTTATAATATTTTTAAAAAATCTTAAACGAAGCAAATGCAATAAACAATGTACAACTTAATTATTGTCTAGAAATAGGTTTATAAATCTTATTACCTACAGTATAAATTTTTACAAAATATTTTCTTTGTTCTCTTATAATGCACAATATCTTTTTACAGCTACTGTTTTCTCTGTTTTTTTATTTGCTCATGTGTAAAGCACTTGGACCACTGCTTAAAAGTTTATTTCAGTGTTTGACATGTAATTATAAATGTTTGTTTGTATGAATTTAGCACTTGTGCATGTCTTTTATTTAAGATAAACAAAATGCTTTATTATACTTATTCGATTTAAATATTATTTTTAGCTGTAGTCTGATTCAATAACATAGTAATATTTTTAAGTCATATTTAAAAACAGTTATATTTTAAAGCTGGTATGTAATAGAGAGACGTGTGCACTGAAGCACTTTATTTATTAAAACTGATTTATTCAATGAAAATTTCTCTCTTTCTATTCACTCATGTGATGAGGTATTGGAAATAAGCTATGAGTTATGCTTATAAAGTAAATACAGTACATGATTTGATTATGCACAGGCATGCATCAGTTCTTTGTGGTGTAATAGTGGCGTAGAGCATCTATGAAAGTTAATACAGTGCCACAGAGGTTTAAAAACAGAGACTGATCAGACTTTACAAAGAACTAACAAGTTGATGATTTTAATTTGATCACTATATACTTGCAATACATGTCTCACCAAAACAGTTGCAGGTTGGTAAGAAATATAACATGGAATGAAATGTCTTACATTATAGTCGTTCCCTCAGTAACCTCGCGTTTTTCTCTTTAACAAAACAAAACAAATAAATGCACATTGTCATACTAGCGAGAAACGAGAAAACTAAGAAAACCAGAAATGTCTTCTGCCCTGGAGACTTTCCTAAGGCAGAAAAATTGTTGACGCTGTTATAGAAATTTAATCAACACCTTCTGACCAATCAGATTCAAGAACTGAATAGTGCTATGGTATAATCATACTAAATAATCTATATGTACAGTATCTCACAGAAGTGAGTACACCCCTCACATTTTTGTAAATATTTGATGATCTCTTTTCATGTGACAACACTGAAGAAATTACACTTTGCTACAATGTAAAGTAATGAGTGTACAGCTTGTGTAACAGTGTAAATTTGCTGTTCCCTCAAAATAACACAGCCATGTGCTGTGTTATTTTGTGTTAAATACAACATTGGGCCCAATTTGGACATTTTCACTTAGGGGTGTACTCACTTTTGTGGCCAGCGGTTTAGACATTAATGTCTGTGTGTTGAGTTATTTTGAGGGAACAGCAAATTTACACTGTTACACAAGCTGTACACTCACTACTTTACATTGTAGCAAAGTGTCATTTCTTCAGTGTTGTCACATAGTATTTAGCAATAATATTGACTATATACAACTTAATAATAACAAAACAATAACAACAACAACTAAGATATATATATATATATATATATATATATATATATATATATATATATATATATATATACACACACACACACGCATACACACACATACACAAAAACTGGAACACCGGAGAACAGAAACAAACAAAGGAGAAACTAGGATAGCATGTAAACAGAATAGTGCAGGACAGCCATTGATGAGACATCATTTGTGAAACTTCGTTTGACAATATTTTCATGTTATTTTTCTCCTAAGAAGAGCAGTGGTGTAGATTTCCATTTATTTACTTGGCAACAGTTTTGTACAAGGTGACCTAGAAACAGGGTGTAATAGAATCCAAACACAGAGCTGTTAAAACAGTGATAAAAGGAGCCGGTATTATTAATATTACAAGCTTTACTTCTCATGACCAGGTTTTCATGCTTTGGTGTTGCCCACTGACACGGTGTGTCGAGCATTATTCCTTACAAGAATATTGGTTACAATGAATTAACACCTTCTGACCAATCAGATTCAAGAATTCAATAGTGTTGCAGTATAATATGTGATCATACATATTCGAGATCAGGAAATCTCGAATGTGAGATACATTATTGAATTAGAATTCAAATATTATTTGATTTTATATGATATGATAATATGATACGTGAGCAAAATCCCGAGATTTACTGTTCATTTAATTCGGCCTCACTAAATAACATTAAAATTCTAATTCATGGTTTTCTCACGCCCAAAAATACACTTGTGCCCCCTCCAGTGTACAAACAGCAAAAGTGCAATGTTCTAAAGGTCAAACACATGACATCCAATCAAATGATCCTGTCTTTCACGGTCAAAACTGCATCCACTCACAGTCATGCGTCAGTGCGCATCTTACCGCATGTCATTTATCACCAGCACACAGCCATGTGATGAAGTTAAGTAATAGTTTGTAACATTAAAATGGAGAAGTGGCTACAAAGATATCAGACCGCAACCACAGGACTCTGACAGCAGGGGCCCAGGTCCCTCTAACACCTCATCCGTATTAAGCGTAAGTGTACCCAGTGCTACTAGCCCAGTTCACGTGTATACAGGATACGCAGAAGAATATTAAAAGACCTGGGGTGGTTACGCCACTGTAAAAGAGTTTGAGAACCACTGACTTACAATATTCATCTTTTTGACTTTTTTGTATTATTATTATTTGTATTGTGTAAATAAATTGTGTAAATAAATTTGCCTTGTCTTTTTTATTTTAATAACATCAACAACAGCAGCAGCAGCAAAACAACAACATCAACAACAGCAGCAGCAGCAGGACAACAACAACAACATCAACAACAACAGCAGCAGCAAAACAACAACATCAACAGCATAACAACAACAGCAGCAGCAGCATAACAACATCAACAACAATAATATCAACAACAACAATATCAACAGCAGCATCATAACAACAACAACATCAACAACAACAGCAGCAGCAGCAGCACAATATCAACAACTACAACATCAGCAACAACAACAGCAACAATAACAACAATAATACCATGATGAAAAATATCACACATTTGCTATGTTGTTATGTTTTCAGATATGGGAAATCTTCATGAGCTTTTTCGATGCCGGTTTCTCTTTAACATGACGAGCTGCAGTTCTTAGTCGTATTAACTTAAGAGACAGAAACAAGAGAGGCTTCTACTACTATAATGTAAGTGATTACAGGAAATGACTTGTCTTGTGAAAATATAACTATAAACACATTTTACTTCTTTATTCAATAATTAAAAAAAGTGGAATAGTTGCTGTGATGTAAAAGGAATAAAACACTTCAGCATGTGCTGTTACATATTATAAAAGAATCAACTTCCGGGCATCAGACCACCCCGACGTTGATTATTTTCCTAAGACAGCACGCCCCATCGTGTTTATTTATTACATGCCACATAGAAACCCCACGCTTTTATTTTGAAAGGTGCAGCGGCGGGTTTTTGGGTAGCAACCAGAAGCATCAACGACAAGACACACAAGTTGAATGTAAGTTCTCTAAACCTTGTGAAAGCCATCAAACTGATACAAAACCCACAGCGTTTTCTCCCCGGAAACAGACACTGTTCATAAAGGAAAGGCTAATATTTGTAGCTAGTACATATTATTTTCCGTTTTCAGATACTTTAGATATTTCTAGATAGAAGTTTAGATATAATTAGCGGCAGATTTAAAATGAGGAAAAATACAACTCGCTAGAGCGGCCTATTCTGTGAGGAATATCGCACAAACGCTCAATTTAATTCTGTTTGTTTGTTTGTGTAAAGTGTGTGCGCGCAGTCCACAGACAACAGCAGGGGGCGCTTTAGCCGCTGTCGCTAGCTACTCGAGTACGTCAACACATCCACCATATTGGGAGGGATTCAATATTCTATTATCGCTCAACACAAATCTAAAGAAAGCTGATTGTAGACCCTGATAAAACTGTCATTCACTCACTTAAGGTTGATGTCCCCCTCCATTTCCCCTCAACCCAAAAGGCATTTGTTAAAGATGTAATACTGCTGATATTTTGGAAATTTGTAAAGTGGAAATTAGGCTAAATTGAGAGAAAAGTTCCTAAACTTTGATTATAACCCGGCAATCTTTACAAGTGTAGCAGTGGACACAGGTTAACAAAACTGCGACAGTTGAAGACTGGAAGAACATAACTTGGTCTGATGAATCTCGAGTTCTGCTGAGGTTCACAGATGGTAGAATTTGGCGCCAACAGCATGCATGCATGCATGGATCTAACCTGCCTTGTGTCAACAGTCCAGGCTGGTGGAGGGTGTGATGGTGTGGGGATTGTTTTCTTGGCACACTATGGGCCCCTTAATACCAATCAATCATCACTTGCCAGAACCTGTTTGAGTATTGCTGCTGACCACATGTATCTCTTCATGGCCACAATTTACTCATCTTCTAATGTCTACTTCCAGCATGATAATGCAAATGAAATGACACAAGTCATCTTAAACTGGTTTTGTGAACATTACAATGAGTTCAATGTTCTTCAGTGGCCTTCCCAGTCACAGGATCTGATTCCAGTAGAAGACCTTTGGGATGTGGTAGAAGAAGAGATTCACAGCATGATGAATCATGTCACAATCATGTCAACATGGACCACATTCTCAAAGAACTGTTTCCAACATCTTGTGGAATCCATGCCATGAAGAATAGGGGCTGTGTTGAGAGCAAAGGCAGGCCCTACCCAGTATTAGCATAGTGTTCCTAATAAAATGCTCGGTGAGTGTATAATGAGATATATATATATATATATATATATATATATATATATATATATATATATATATATATATATATATATATATATATATATATAATATAATATATTGTAGAAAGGCCTGATGATGTTATTGACATATCACCCACCCTTACCTACCCTGTGAGTTCCACAAAACCCTGCTGTCAGTCCTTACTGAAGTGTGTGAAGACCATGAGTAAATCTCCCTGAGCTGTGACGGCTTACCGGCTCAAATTCAGCTCCGTGAGAAAAGACTTCCCGAGTTGAAACCAGCTACCAGCAGGTGGCATCACTGACCCATAACAGCAACCTTACACCATCATGTGACTCCTCAGCCTTACTGTGAGCTAACAGCAAGCTCCATCAGTGCCACTGGGCGCTTCTTATTTCTGTAGCTGAACCTCCATGTTGAATTTCCTCGTTTCTTAGTTCCTCCTTCCAAGGAAGCAAGGAAAGGGTAGGATATAAGGACAGGATGAAATCCAGAACAAACACACATTTTTTTTTTTTTTTTTTTTATTTATTTACAGTAACTTTGGGTAAATCATGACTTTTAACATGGCAACATTTGCTACCAACCCTAGCGGATTAATGAGTAAAATATAATCCATTGAGCTACTTTAAAAGCATTCATCTAATTTTTCCATACACTCAGAAAAGTGTATTGAGACATAATTTAGCACTATTTCTTTAGTACAGAATTTACAGAAAGTCAGCACTGTTGTAAGCAAATTGCAAATATCTGCAGACTTGCATCTCTTCTCAAATCTGATTTTCTCTTATGAGCTGTGGAATCAAAATTGGCTGCAAATGAAAATGTTCCCTGTTGCTTTCTCCACTTTCTTTCCTCACCATTTTAACTCCTGCAAACCACAGATTTTTAAAACAGCAACTCAAAAACCACCCCCCCCCCCAAAAAAAACCCAACAACCAGGCAATCTCTTGAGCGAAGGCGATCTCACAGTCCATTTAGTTTTGTTCATCATCACATGTTCTTCAACATTACTTAGATTTTTTCACTTAGCTGTGTGCATAAAAAGTGAACGCCCATTTCATAAATATATTAAGTCCCTGTTCTTTGAATGAGCTTTTCAGTTTTCCCCAACTGCCTGAGGAACAAAGTTAACATGAACTGATCAACCCTTCCCCCATCACTCCTTCCAAAACGTGCCTCCTTCCTGAAAACAGATAGCGACACAAAACAAGAGATTCGCCCAACCCATGACTCGGGTGGCAGCTCAGTATTGCCAAGTGTACGGTTCACTGTCCGGTCACCCCAATCTGTCAGTTTAGCCCGTCTGAGGCCGCAATCAGCGCTCAGAGGTCCCAAACATTGTCTGGCTCATTATTCCCCCTGGAGGAGGTCGTGGCCTTGGCTGCCTAGACAGAACCTGCTCACTAATTAAGTGCACTGCTTTGGCACTGGACGTGTCATGTCTGTAGGACTTCCTGCTGGGATTAATGCTACCCATGTTCACTTTTCACAGGGCTGCAGGGGGCAGATCCATTCAGAGCCAGGGCTCCTCTCTTTAGGGTTGGAAGCCCTGAGCCTCTGCTGTTGTGCATGGCTTAAGCTAAGTACAGCATTTAATGTTTGCTGGGTTTGGACAAAATGGGCTGCCTATTGCTTTGTCAGGTCTGCTAGGCTGTAGATAAAGATGGTATCTCTTCAATTGTATTAGGCTTCAGTACTTGGCTGTATGGTGGATAAAGAGAGGGGGAAGGAAAATGTGCTTGTCTGGCTTTGGCCTGCAGTGGCTAATGTGAGCTGTCCCATATGCGCATGCCCAGCCAGTCCCATGGCATCTTCTAATGTATCCGTTTATTGATCGTATCTCTATTTTCCTCCTTCTCTCTCCGTCTCATGTTTTCCTCTCTCGCTCTTTCTGTGTCTGATGTGAAAGTCATGCTCGACGAGAACAGGGCCCTAATCATGTACAAGTTACCAAATGTTTGCATGCAGGGTTCCACACAAAGTCAAACGATACCTCTTGGAAATATAAGGCCACCTGAGCCGCATTACAAATCGTTCGCTGATTGCTCAGTGAATGTCCAATAAGATCTTCAGCCAAAAACAAATTGGGGGGGAGCAGAAGATGCAACACCGTGGATGCCATATGTGGAGCAGCTATTGATCAATGCTCCGTCTCTTTAACGTGATCCATTTTGCATTCTTCTAACACGACGCTGGGAGATACAGCACACCAGCCCAGCTGCTACGCTTAGATAAGAGCTGGACATTGGGAATGGTTGATTAAAGGATTTGGAGAACACCACAAACTTCCCGAAATCTGCATGGTCAGGGATTATAACACTTCTTTTAACACTGTGCCAAGGGGAAAGCCAGACCTCCAGTGATGTCCAAATTGCTCTGGAATCCTATTAAAACAACAGCCGAGGCTTACAAAACATCTGATATTCGGGTTTAAAACCAGTCGCCTCAGCTAGCAGCTGGGTTCACGCTTTTTATATTTGGACAAGAATGCTGATCTCAGACGATTCTTTGTACTGAGTGGAAAAGCAGTGATTCCAGATTTTGGACTGTACTTTTTGAGCACCTTTGGCCTGCTCTGGCTTCGTAAATTACCAGGACCGTACATATATAGAGAGACATGTACAGTCCACACATTTCAAAGATTTAATGGAAACCTGAACGCAGCAGTACCTCTATGATGTAGTGTGTCTTTACTTGCCTAGATGGCACTGTTCCCTAAAACTGTTCACCAGATAATCTGTTTTGATTCAAAGGGCAGGCAGAAGCTGTGCACATTCTGCTTTGTTAGTATCGGTTGGAAGAGCAGCCTGAACATTCCTCTGAAATCCAGATGTTTAGTCCTTTAGTAGTGGGCTGTATGACTGCTGATACAGTACTTCGGTACTTTGTTGAAATTCTTTTTTATGATGGGAATACTCTAATAACCTGGGATGTACCCTGCTGTATAGATTTTTACAGATGTCAGTAAGTTCAGTAAGGGTGCTCTTGTCAAAATCAAATATCAAGTCCACAATACAGCCTGTGGGGGGCATGGTGGCTTAGTGGTTAGCACGTTTGCCTCACACCTCCAGGATTTGGCGGTTTGAATCCCACCTTGGCCTTGGGGGCAAGCGTTGTAAGTTGATTGCCATTTCCAAATTGTCTGTAGTGTGAATGGGTGTGTGAATGTGTGTGGGATTGTGCCCTGCGATGGCTTGGCACCCTGTCCAGGGTGTCCTCTCCCTTATGCCCCGAGTTCCCTGGGAGAGTCTCGGTGTACTGTAGGTCTCGGTATACTTGGGTTAGAGAGAAATGTATCAGTTAATGGATTAAGTCACCAAGTCAGACAATAAAGTATCTGACCAATCAAAAAATAAATGTATAAAATAATAGACAGCCACCCTTGAGCAAAGGGTTTTTAGACACCTAAAACATGTCTAGCTACTTTACTGTTGCTTAATCCACAGTACTGTTGAACTCTTAAATCTGATTGGTCAAAATGTTAATGTTAGGATTCATTTTCTTCAACTGCAGTTCTGATAGTAATGCTGGCTTTGAGGCGAATCACAGGTTTATATTAATGAGCTCATTCGAATACGTTATCATTTCTACAGTGACAACATATGGGGTTTGTATTTTGGATGTTCCATATAAACAGATAAAAAAACATGCATAATGGTTGATTATGGTGAAGTTTCCAGTGAGGATATGTTTATTTAGCATTCCCTAAGGAGTCTCCTGTGTCAGTGCTTTGTAACAATCAGAGGTAGAGCTGTAACTTTGTTTTTCACCACAGGAAAGTCTTAAGGATGGAGTACTTTATTCTCTGGTCACTTGTAAGTAACTTGTGCTAACTTGAAAGTGATACCAGGAACTAATTTGTTTTGCAGACATTCTACAGCACGTAATGTAACTATAAATGGTTAAGTGTTTCAGTCATTAATGAACAGAAATTGTGGCAATTGGAAAATTGCTTTGCTGTAAAAGGAATAAAGCACTTTGGGACATGACGTTAAAGGAAAATAATCAACTTTTGTGCGATAACAGTAACTCTGCTTCACATCAGGGTGCATCACACCAACCTGTCATCGATTTATTTATTTATAACAGCACACCACTGACGGGTTTTACTCCTTATGTACGTGACAGTATGGACTGTCATTATGTCATTTGATAGGATTTTGAAGGAGTAGTATATTCCTTGTGGTTGAGCTTAAAATAAATTTGCTGATGAACTAGATTTCTTGACAAGAAACAAAAAAAAGGCAATAAGTCATGTGCCATGAAATATCAGCTACTGCGGTTACTGCCGATGTTCCTTAACCTGGAAAACATTTATACAAACATATTGTTGCCCATTAATAAGTATTTAATTAAAGGATGAATAGTAAAATGAGCGTTTAAGATGATGTTACAAGCCTGGAATGAAACACAATTTAATACGAATCTGTATATAAAAATATTATTGATGTTCTGGGAGTGAATAGATTCGTTTTATGTCTTTGAGCGAGCACGTGCCATTATCGTTAAAAAGTTAATATACCCTTAGAGAACCAGATAGGGCTCCTGAAAGAAATGCGGGGTTAGAGCTAATATCTGTTCTAGACTTTCTTCATGATCATAGAGCGTGGCTAGTAATGAGGTCACATGGTCTAGTTAATGTTGTATGACAAAGTGATGTACTTCATTGCAACAATGTTTAGGTAGATGATACGTGTCAAATTAACATCCACGTGAATGGCAGGACCCGAGGTTTCCCAGCAGAATATTGCTCAGAGCATCGCACTTCCTCTGCCGGCTTGCCTTCTTCCCATTGTGCATTCTGGTGCTATCTTTTCCCCTAGAAATGCTCTGACCAGGTCGTCTAGCCATCACAACTTGTCACTCAGATTCTTACGCAGGTTCTTTCCTGCTTCTAACACATCTACTTCCAGAACTGACTGTTCACTTGCTGCCTAATATATCCCACTCCTAACAGGTGCCACTGTAACAAAAGAATCAAAGTTATTCACTTCCCCTATTAGTGGTTTTAACGTTATGGGTGATTAGTGTCTGTAATATGTTTTTATCTCGGGTCAAATTTAACGGACAAAATCAGGGATGCGTCATTACCATGACTGGTATCAGTTATTAATCTGATGCCATAATTCACGCCACAATATCCAATGTCCAGTCAGCATGAATTGCCAGCGATCTGAACGTGTTTCCTGATTAATGACGACAATCAAAGTAAAGCAGAGTGCACCGTGCTCACGAGGAGCCACTACAGCATCTCCCTACAATACAAATAACCAGATAAAGCATCTTATTGCGTTTAAATTGTATCTTTAAGGAGGCATGCGAGGGAAGCCAACCTGAGCATCTATCAGCGAGTGTGGTCATTAAACAAGACCACCAGGTGCCTTGAACTGTGTGTTAAGAGAGGCATTCAAAACTGTCGTACATGAGAGCACTTCATTTCTGCGAGCACTGAGACACATGCATACTCCTTCATTCCAACCAAGCAGAAGCCACACCCAATTCCACTTGTTTAATCAGTTCATCTTGGTCTCCAATCCAATCAGCTGGCTGGCGCAAAAAACCTGCAGCCACACGGGCCCTTTGTGGATAAGATTGAAGAACCCTGACCTACGTTGTGTACTAGTCTACACTTTGTTTGCTTGTAAATTCACGGCACCTTGACCTCACTCACTGATACTGTTCTGCGAGTTCAGGTCAGCTGTCCTCAAAGTTCTTTATTAAAGACACAGTTGTGCGTATTACAAGCAATCTGAATTCAGTTATTAAAGATAGACTTACGTAAATTAACTTACTTTAGATTTTTTTATATAAAAAAAACAAAAAACAACAACCTTAGTTAGATACAGTTTCTTCAAACAGCGTAATAAATAAGTGTTATTACAGCACCAGAAGCATAGTTATTTTTAGCATCTTGGATGAAACGGAAAAACTCCGCACTGTAGTTTAAGGGATTGTAGAAGACAGCGGATGCAAATGCAGATTTTTACATTTACATTCCATTTCTTCACTTGGCAGACGCTGTTATCCAAAGCGACTTACAAATAAGCAAAGCGCTATATCAAGCAGGGAACAATACAAGTAGTGCTACTATACATGATCCATTAATTGAATACCAGAGGAAGCAAAGTGCACAGAGTAGAGGTGTAAGTGCGTTGTGTGTGGGGTTTTTTTGTTTTTGTTTTTTTTTTCTCTAGGAGTTGGTTAGGTGTTCACGGAAGAGGTGGGTCTTTAGCTGTTTTTTGAAGATAGTGAGAGATTCTGCAGTCCAGATTGAGATTGGAAGTGCATTCCACCACTGGGGAACGGTAAGCGTGAAGGTTCTGGAAAGGGACTTTACGCCACGCTGAGTGGGAACCACTAAACGTCAGTCGCTTGTCGATCGCAGATTGTGAGAGGGAATGTATGCCTTCAGGAGAGAGTTGAGGTAGGGGGGTGCTGTTCCTGACAACGTCTTGTAGGTGAGCATCAAGGCCTTGAACTTGATGCGGGCAGCTACAGGAAGCCTGTGGAGGGAGATGAAGAGGGGTGTGATATGGCTTGTCTTGGGCTGGTTGAAGACGAGGTGCGCTGCAGCATTCTGAATCATCTGAAGGGGTTTGATGGAGCTGGCTGGGAGGCCTGAAAGCAGTGAGTTGCAGTTGCATTTTTATTGAATAAAGTGCAAAACAAACAACTAAAACTGTGAAAACAAGAAGCATAAACGTAACAGTGGACACAGGGCAAAAACATGTGGACCGTGAGAGCGGCTGTGGCACACGTGACAACACATGAACACGACAACAACAAAAGCTGGACAATTATGTGCTGAAAAACTAGAACTAGTTGTATATAGGGATGCTTATTAGGGGTACCATAGGTATGAATGATCAGTTGGACATGTGATATGGCCATGTGATGTGCTGGGGCTGATGGGTAATGTAGTTCAGTGTGGATTTCTGCATAACCATGACACAGCTGCTTTATTGAAACATTTAAGTTGTGCAAGGGGTCTTAATCTTAAATAAGGGAAACAATCTTGTTCCTCTGCTGGGTAATTACACAAACCATCGCTGTACCTTGTTACTGGTTAAAATCTAGCTCAATATTAGCTGGAAGATTTATGTATATTTTCTTAAAATGAGATTACTTTTCCAATGGAAACATGCTTGACAAGAATTTATATATTTATTTAGCTGATTTTTTTTTAACATAAAAAATAACTAATTTCCCAGAAACACTGCCTTTATTTATTTATTTACTTACTTACTTACTTTCTTGAAATTCCTTTTTTGCAGTATATTCCTTTTTTCTTCAGTATAATATATATCGTCTTCTCTAGAACACAAATTGAATCCAAGTTTGAAACACAAAACAATAAAATACAGACCGTGTATAAAAGGATGCATCAGAGAAACGATCCTCTCGGCGTTTTAAGTAAATTGAGTTCTTAGCACAGCTATAGCTTCTAGACATGTTATTGTCATGCACTGCAGAAAAAAACCCATATCTTAACAACTGAGCGTCTTAAATGTGGGCAAATTTATCTCCTATTTCTTAGTATAAGATTATTATAAATCAAATATAAGATTATTCATCAATTACTCATTTCAGGCTATAAGATACAGTATAGTGTATTGTATGTTATTCTATTGGCAGATAATTTTGCTTAAAATGAAAACTATTTGAAGCTTAAAATAAGTAAACAAAAATAGACCGAGAAATACTTTTGATCATCTTACATTTAGTTTATTGTTATTGTCACGATTTCCCCTTGAAGCAGTGTGCTCTAAGTGCGAATGTGCGAGCACCTGCTTTTCCGTTGTGGACAGCAGTGACATTTTGACACGTGCATCAACACGTGTATTTGTTTGTTTATGTCATGTCTCCTGCCCGTCCTGTCATTGGTTGTGCTGTCACGTGTTTCTGTATTGCCCTCAGCTGTTTACGATTACGAGGCTGATTCATGCCGACATATATACCGCATGTCTCCCCACACTCAATGCGGAATATTAACGTAGAGTAGTTTAGACGTAATTAGATTTAGATGATAGTTACCATAGTCTTGTTCACGTCATGTTTCATAGTCATAGTTCTAGTTTAGGTCATGTTTCATGTTTAGGTTCATTAGTTTAGTTCACTGGTTTCTCTGCTACCAGTCCCTCGCTGTTGTTTTGTTTCATGTATGGTATCTCGACCCTGTATTCCCATGACCACGACCTTGATCTCTGCCTTGTCCAAAGTAAATGCCTGTTTGCCGATCGCCGAACCTCTTGCCTGTTTTTGGATTACGTGTTTGGATTACGTTTTGGATTTGTCTGCCTGTCTCTCTTAAATAAAACTACCGTTCATACTGCTTTTGCATCCGCCTTATCTTCCGCTCCATCACGATACGTGACAGTTATGAATGACTAAGGGAATTTGACCTATGTGTTACCTCATATTTATACCCCTGTGAAACAGGAAGTCATGGTTGAGCAATTTCCTGTTCCTAGTCACCCAGGTGTACTAAAGAAAATGTGAGATACCAATGGGAATATACTTCAAATATATTTTTCTCATATGAATTCATAGGGGTGCCATTAATTGTGCCACACATATATTTAAGAAAGATGTGGTTTATTTGCGATTGTTTGATATAGATAAGAGCAATATATTTTTGTGAATTTCTTGAACAAAAGATCAAAAGGTTAAACAATAATGCCAATTTTTCACAGCCTTCTTTGCTCATATTTACCAAGGGTGCCAATATTAGTGGATGGCACTGTACATATGATCAAGCTTGCAATCACTTGCATGACAGACCTGTTCTAATAAAGTTCAGCGCAGTCAGGGTGTGTTCAGATGTGGTGTATGTAGAACACATGGTTGATGTATTCATGCGGTAAATGATCTGAGGATCACACTTCTGCTCTCTCTCTCTGTCTCTCTCTGTTTCTCTCTCTGTTTCTCTCTCTCTCTCTCTGTTTCTCTCTCTCTCTCTCTCTGTTTCTCTCTGTCTCTCTCTCTGTCTCTCTGTCTCTTTTTTGAGGCTTCTTTTTTGACACAAAGAATGAAAAAGAAATGAGGGAGAGTTGTTTTTTTTCTTGGCAAGTGTTTTAAAAGAGCTTCAGCTGTAAATGAGCCTGATGGTGTTCTAATCCGTTGGAAAGCGTTAGTGTGGACGGGGGTGGAAGGGGGTGGTGGGGAGGGGTGTGTGGAAGGGGGCATATGGGGGCATATGGGGGCAGGGGAAATCAAAGGGGCTGAGGTCATCACAGGATGTTCTGCCCATAAATTACCATTAATATCTCTAGCTGTCTCTCTCTCTCTCTCTCCTCTCTCTCTCTCTCTCTCTCCCCCCCAAACCCTCGCTCTCTCTTTCTCTTTTCTTTCTCTCTGCCTCTTTTCCATCTTCCTCTCACTTCCCTACTTCTAATCACTTGCTCTTCCTTCCTCTTTTCTCTCATTCCCCATCATTCTCTTCCCTCTGGCCTTCTGTGATTTCTCTCTCTCTCTCTCTCTCTCCATCCCTTTCTCCCTCCATCTCTCATTTCCTCTCATCCTCTTTTTCTCTCTTCCCTCTTCTATCTCTGTCTTCCCTCTCGCTTTCTTGCTCTCTTCCTGTGGTCTCCCCCTTTCCCTCATTTCCTCCTCTCTCTCCCCTTTCTCCTATCTCGTGCTTGTCCCTCTCTCTCCCCTTTCTCCTATCTCGTGCTTGTCCCTCTCTCTCCCCTTTCTCCTATCTCGCGCTTGTCCTTCTCTCCCCTTTCTCCTTTTTTCATGCTTGTCCCCTCTCCCCTTTCTCCCTTTTTCGTGCTTGTCCCCTCTCTCCCCTTTCTTCTTTTTTTCGTGCTTGTCCCTCTCTCCCCTTTCTCCCTTTTTCGTGCTTGTCCCCTCTCCCCTTTCTCCTTTTTTCGTGCTTGTCCCTCTCTCTCCCTCTTTCTCCTATCTCGCGCTTGTCTGTCTCTCACCTTTCTCCTTTTTTCGTGCTTGTCCCTCTCTCCCCTTTCTCCTTTTTTCGTGCTTGTCCCTCTCTCCCCGCCTTTCTCCTATCTCGCTCCCGTCTCTCTCCTTCACCTTCTTTCTTTCTTCCTCTTCTCTCTGTATGTCTTTCTCTCTTCCCTCTCCCTTGCGCAATCTCTCTCTCACTCTATCTCCCCCCCCATCTCTCTAGAAAAACGTTGCATAGGTGCCAGACAAATGAATGATTTTCGAGAAATCCCACGTTCGAGGTAAAAAAAGAAAACAGCAAAGGGTTGAAATAATAAAAAAAGAAATACGAGTTCATTAGTTGTGTTGCAGCTGAGGAAGTGGATCTGCTTCACCGTTAATTGACAGAAGATGCTAATGCTAGTGCAGTATACTCTATGAATTGTTCTTTGGATGCTTTTTGTCATAGACATGCACTTGCTTTATTGTGTAAAATGTCAACTCGTATTAAACCGATATTATTTTCATGTTCTTATTTGTAATTTTTTTTTGCATTGCATTTGCTCAAATCCCAAATAACAACTAATACACAACAGACTTGTTGCTGGATTCATCCTCCATCTCTATCTTGAAGGCATGTGATCTTGTTCTTGTTTCTCATTTCCAGATGGCGCTCAGTAGGGGGAAGGGCTCGCTGGACAGTAGCTCATCAATCAGAAGTGATCTGGAGAAATGTTCCCTCAACACACACGCTGGGGCTAACACGGTTATTGTAGAGGTACAGTGACTCATGAAAAACACAAAAGCAGATGTGTTGTTCGCGTTTCTACACGCGAAGCTTTTCATCAGTCCGGAATAAATCCGTTCTGATCAATCAAATGACATATATTCTGGACTATATGTGCGTGCAAGCCAAGAGCAGCCTTGTTACCATAGCAACTAGATGCTCAAGCGGCCTGCGAGAGTGTAACAAGTAGCTAATGTTAAGTAACAGAGCTGTTAAAACACAAGCAAGGTGTTCACTTTATACATTTTTTTTCTCTAATTTTATGTTTGAAATTCTCTTATTCTATTGGCACATAAATGTCTTCTTTGTAGAAATAAATGCATAAAATTAGTAAAATTCTCTTCAAGTAGAACAAAAAATATGTAAGCTTTCTGTAGTAAAGAAAAATAGTCTCAGGCTTAATCTTTTTTTTATTTTTTATTATTATTATTTTTTTTAAATCTACTAAGTTTGTTCGTTGCTTAGTTTCCTTACAGTAGCCTTACTTTTGTGTGTAACAACAAATACACCAATTGTGACTTTACAGAGTATGCAAAAGATGACCCACTTTGTTTAATCAGACAATCATTTTAATTCAAGCCTCAATCGGTGTACACAATCCTGTGTTTTTGTATCTACATAAGCAATGAGTAAATCAATAATTATCAAAAAATAATAAGCAACGCAGTAGTTGATAATGGGAAAATAATCACACCCCAATTAAACTCCAATGTCCATTTCTTGAATAGACTCGTATTTTAAAGATAATTTTGTAAAAATCTAAATGCGCTTTACAGATATTTACTGGAAAGGGTTTAAACGATGTTTTTCATGCTTGTTCAATGAACCATAAACAATGATTGTACATTCACCTGTGGAACAGTCCTTAAGACATGGACACTTTGCAGGCGGTAGGTGATTAAGGACACAGTTACATTAAGTTGGGACACTAAAGAGACCTTTCTACTGACTCTGAAAAACACGAGAAGAAAGATGTCTAGTGTTCCTGCTCACCTGCGTGAACATGCCATAATCCTGCTGCAGGGAGACATGAGGACTGCAGATGTGTCCAGAGCAATAAACTGCAATGTCTGTAATGTAAGACGCCTAAGACAGTGCTACAGCGAGACAAGTAGGACAACTGATCGTCCTTGCAGTGGAAAAGTACATGTAACCGTGTGTGTCCCCCAGACGTGATCGAGAACTTACAAATGACTTGGTGGAAGAGTGGAGGAACATCTCACAGCAAGAACTGACCAATCTGAAGCAGTCCATGAGGATGAGATGCACTGTAGTACTTAAAGCAGCTGGAGTCCACCAGATACTGACTGTTACTTTTAATATTGACCCCCCCCCTTGTTCAGGGACTCATTATCCCATTTCTGTCCCTCTAATATCTGTGAAACTTGTTCAGTTTATGTCTCAGTTGTTGAATCTTTTTATTGTAATACAAGTTTACCCGTGAATAAATTTGCAGGAAATAAAAGCAGTTGAATGTGAGAAGACAGTTCTTTTTTGCTGAGTATATTTTCCAATATCTGCACATCCCGAAGCATTTTATTGGTTTTATACCCAAAAGTAAATAAAATGCTTTTATTTATTAAATAGATCAACACCTCATACTTTGCCTCGCACCTCCGGGGTGGTGGTTTGAATCCCGCTTCCGCCGTGTGTGCACTGAGTTTGCATGTTCTTCCCGTGCTTTCCTCGGGGTACTCCGGTTTCCTCCCCCAGTGCAAAGACATTGGTGTTTACAAATTGTCGGTAGTGTGTGAATGTGTGCGTGATTGTGATCTCCGATGGGTTGGCACCCCGTCTAGGTTGTCCCTTGTCTTGTGCCCCAAGTTCCCCGGGATAGACTCCAGACTCCCTCAGGACCCTAGTATTTGCGGTACAGAAAATGGATGGATGCATGGATTTACATTCAGTGTTGCGGAACATCAGTGAACCAGTAGTTCTCGCTCTCGCTCTCTCTCTCTCTCTCTCTCTCTCTCTTTCTCAAAGTTAATAAGACAAAAAACGCAGCTTGTCATGTTACCAAGAAACCATCCTGAAGTGGACACTCCTTCCAAAAACCCAAACATCTCCTCACAGAAATATGGCATATCAACAATTGCACATGTTTGAAAATCTGTTCATGTGGAGTGTCCACCATACAAATCTCTGTATAACTTGTAACTATACACATAATCACGTATTACATTTTAATATAAAGTTGTGAGCTAAATATTGTTTGTTGTAGAAACGAATTTAAGAGCTCTGTGGTATAATTTCCATTCCAATAGACATCAGTTGGATAGGATTATTGGATGGATTATTAACAGATTATTAGGCTGCATGTAGTTTTTATTGTTTATATTATAACTTTACAATGTGTACTAGTCATGTTTAGTACTTCTGACAGTCTAAACTTTTTTGCCTTGGTCTTGGCCACGTTTATGTTTACGCACACTTCAACTTTATTGCAGAAACTAGAAAAGGAGAACGCCAAACTGAACTTGCAGTATGAAGAACTGAGGTAACAGATGGAACTTTTGTATTTACTTTCCTCAAAGCCTGTCAGTTTACTTTAGAAAGGACTCCTCTGAGAGCAGTTGTTCAGTTCCTTCCTGTATGGCACCACCATCTGCCTCTGTGTTCAGGTGTCAGTATGTGCAGCTCCTTGAGGAGGCCAAGGAGGAGAAGTTTGATGAGAGGAGAGTCAACCTGCTCAAGGCTCAGACCATGCAGCTGGATAGACAGGTATAGAAAAGCTGTATAATATACAATATACTCTGTACGTTTTTACTGCTGATTATGTTTGCAGCTTCACTGACAATTAAAGTAAAGTCAAGCCCTATGCAGAGTACACATAATCCACACAAGAGCCACAGTATATACGGTAACGTGTTTTCTCTCACCTACACGCTCTGGATAAACTGGACCGTTCCTTGTGACTGATGTGCTACCGTCACGGATACACCTTTATCTGTGATATGTTTTTATTTTATTTTTTAAAATTTTCTTTTACCTGGAAATATGACTTGGACCTTAAAGTCCTCATTAAATCAGTATTGAAGTTTTGTGGCTTTTAGTATGAATATGTCAGCCTTAAGGTTATCTATAAGCTAGTGCGCTCCAAAACAATGACAAAATTCACATTTAGAAGATATATGCATTTAAAGTTTACAATCGCTCTCTCTACCACCAATACGAATCAACAATTTTGATGACCTCATTCTGCACTTCAGCTCCTTATCAGATTTTCTGTCCATTCAAATGGCATCTAGAATCCGAAGTGTCCTGACCCCAAACATTATAAAAATCCACGGTACTAACTGTTAAGTATGACTTAGCCCAGGCTGTGAGGTAAGCTAAACATTATTGACTGTTCAAAAATGGGACGGAGCCACGCGATATGTCCCGCCCTGACTTCCTGTTTCAGTGGAAATTACGTCAACACGACGAATAACGCTGCACTTTCAAGGAACTTTAAGAATGAGAATTGTATCTTAAGGACCACTGATGTATCTTTTTAAATCTCTACTCTTAAAGCTATATATACTGTACACACTAAAGGTACAAAAGATGCACCCTTGATGGTACCATCACAGCAACAAGAATAAATACAGCTTGGCACTTTTGTTTCTGGCAGTGTGCAAACCACCTCAGCCCTCACACAACCCCGGATTTGTCTGTAGTAGCAATCTCAGAATGAATTTCTCTATTTGAAATGACATAAAATGTTCATTTTTAAAGGAAAAAACAGTCACATTTGATTGTTTCGGATCCCATATTCTATGTTTATTGGCCTAACGTGAGTCCAACACAAGTTTTCTACACTTTTCCACTAAAGAACCCTTGTTGTTGCCAGCTGTAGGAAAACCTGTGAGCACATGCATGGGATTAATCCAGACTTTATTTTCTCACATATTTTCAAACTATGTAAAGGTTTCCTGATTCATTGCAAAAAAAATATTCAAGTATGTGTCCTAAAATTTATATTACATGTACACAGTTTAGATTTCAGCAGGCATTTTATACCCTACCACATTGTTATACGCAGTGAGACCTACACACACACACACACACACACACATTATGCTATTCCCTGTTTAGTGAGCATTAACATATACGTATTATAGTGAGCACATGCATACCTATACATTGTTATACCCTTTGCAGTGTTTAAGAAACTGACACAATGTTGGCCTTCTGTGGTTTATACTTAATATTTACTCTACTTAATATTCAAATTCACTTAAATGCTACGTATTATAAGTAAATAATTGCAAATGTGAACTGAATTTGCCAGTCCTGGTATTCCTTTATGTGTGTATTATTGTATGTATTTATATATAGCCAATCCTTAGTGTTGTTGCTCTTTCAGCAGTTTTGAATAAGTTGATAAGCACCTGCCAAATGCGCACTATAACCGTGAATCAGTACACACTGTCATCATTTTCACTCTTCCCTGTATCCACCTTTATGCATTCTGCATGCGTCCTGATTGCTTTGCAGGTGATTTTGCTGTCTGAGGGCTTGAGCTCACAAGTCTGCCGCCTTCAGGATGTGGAGAAAGCCCTTGATCCTCTAACACAGAGATTAAGGTATGCTTACAGAGTGGCGAAGCTACAATACAGTGACCTGACTGTAAATAGCATTTTTTCATCCTCCGGTCAGGTTACCATAGAAGCAGAGTTGATTGATTTAGACATGAATAAAATTTCAAGCGACATTTCGGTCCAGCCTGACAGACAAACTGCAGCTCGATGACATGGGAATGTTTTAAGCATTTCCCCTGGAAATGTGTGAAATTCCTGAAACAGGCCCAAGCGGTAGTGGGAGGTTGATCTGGTGTATCAGCTGTAATTTTTCTTATGGTATCGGTTATATCTGTAACATTATATTGGTATGGAACTTGAGAAATCGTATTACACATAATCTATATTGAATGTAATGTGACCGAGAAAAAGACTGAATGGAGGTCAGAGCATGGGTTGATATTGCAGCATGCACACTGGTTGTGCGTGACAACAAGCAAGCAGCATGATGTCACTCAAATACCTGTCTCTATTTCAGCGACTTCATACTCCTCATCTCTCCCATCCAAGTAGGGCTGGGCGATATGACAAAAATATCATATTCAGATACTTGAGGACACTTCTACCATACACGATGCATAGCAAGATATATCATTTCTAGAGATGCACTGATACTAAATTTCTCAGCCGATACTGATAACCGATTATTCAGTGTGATATCGGCTGAAACGGATACCGATAGTTCTGCCTATTTTGCCTTCTTTTACATTAATAATAATTAATTCCACAATTCTGAAGGAAATGCAAATAAAAACTTTATTTTCTCCATTTCAACAAGTTGTTTCACAGTAACTGGTCTCATCAACAGAAAACACATTACTCTAACATGAACACATGAACTAAATTCTGAAGATTAAAGTTAGATTTCTTATTGAAACTTAGTGAATGTTATTAATTCATATTAACATTGACTGAATTCTAGAAAAAACCTCCTGGTGGTCTCACACTCACTCACCACAAATAAAAGCATTTCTACTTCATCACTGAACATCAAACTGGAATTGTTATTATTAAAAACAAATGCATCTCTAAAAAAAAAAAAATACATCACCATACCTACGATATCTCAGAAAAGTGCATCACGTAATCGTTTATCGATATCCATATTATATTGATGCATCATCCATCCCTAACTCCAAAGCGATGTTATTAGTCAGTAATAGAACAGATTTTTCTGGCTCACGTGTAGAAAAGCAATAAAGATCATGTCTGACATGGTTTTAATAACCGTTATTAACAGTAAGTATGCTAAACATGATTTGAATGTGTTTACAGAAATAAACCGTATACCCAATAATAACGAAGCAGTGTTCATTCAGTGTTGGATTAGTTTGCTAAGCAGTCAAAGATTGAAAGAAGAAAAACCGCATCACCTGATCTTTTCCTAATCATCAACACTGTCTAGTTTTGTTAAGCCTGTGCACACTGTAGCCTCAGATTCCTGTTCTTGGCTGACAGGAGTGGAACCCGATGCAGCCTTTTCCTGTTGTGCCTTATGGTTTGATGTGTTGTGCATTCCGAGATGCTTTTCTACTCACCACGTTTGTAAAGAGTGGTGATTTGAGTTACCATAGCCTTCCTGTCAGTTCGAACCAGTCTGGCCGTTCTCCTCTAACCTCTCTCATCAACAAGGTGTTTCCGCCCACTGATCTGTTGCTCACCGGATGTTTTTGCACCGTTGTGAGTAAACTCTAGAGATGGGTATGTGTGAAAATCAGCAGATCAGCACTTTTTCAAAATACTCAAACCAGCCTATCTGGCATCAACAACCACGCCCATGTCATGTCTGTAAAGTGATGTCTGATGTGAACATTGACTGAAGCTCTTGACTTATATCTGCATGATTTTCTGCATTATGCTGCTTCCACGTGATTGGCTGATTTGGATAATTGAATGTATGCACAGGTGTTCCTATTAAAGTGATGAGTATTATGTGAAGTTTAGTTTTGTTATTTGTTCAAGAGGATAATATCTAAATTTCTGGCCACTTCTAGACTGAATTTCTGAATTATCTCACTCTCATGTGCACCTGCTGTGCATCATTGCTTCAGCAGAAGCTGCAGCCATATGCAGGATGCCACACAGGACTGATGAGGCTTTGCTTCACCCAGCTTACTGATCTTAGATCTGCTCTGCCTGCACAGATCTCACCCAGGCAAAACATCCAGCCCTCCTCAGATCAGCTAAAGAGATCAGGCCAGTGTGAGCCAAGTAGGGTCTCTGGATCTTTACTGCGGGGGCTGAAGTGATACAATGTAGTTAATCAGCTCAGCTTGCCGCCTCTAAGTGCCTGTTATTGGGGCCTCTGATCCAATAAAGGCCGGGATTATGGCACTTTGCTCTCACGTAATTTCATTTGGTTACATCCCGCAAAAGCACATTCGCATCTCCTGTCCCTGCTGACAGCTCGATGATCAACAGCAACAAGCCGAGAAATGAGCTGGCCTCACAAGGATGACGACGTCTTTGACATGTCATTCTGACATGTCTGACATGCTACGTCGAGGCGTTTGATTGTTCTTTATGAGGCGGCTGAGATGACTTTCCCTCTGTGCCTGCAGAGCAGAGGCTGTCATCATGACGAGCCTCTAGGGTTAATGATATTATCTTTCACTTACCAGCTGCAATATATCTTTATTACTGGCAATTAAAGAAATAATGAAATATTTGTTTGTGTGCCCAGGTCGCTGCTGTGCTCCGGGGATCCTGCTGCCTCTGATGTGGTGATCACTCGGACAGAGCTCACGCAGCTTACAGAAAGGTGTGAGGATGTGAGACAAAAGCTGCACAGAAATAATAAGGTAAAGAATGTTAGAAATCAAACGCGTTGGGGCGTGCGTATCGGAAAATAATCAGTGATGGGGTGGTGTTCTGCGGCTCGACCAGAAACAGACTTACAGAGTGTTACTACTCCGAGGTTTATTATTCTTTTCCTGTAGCAGCACATCTAAAGTGTTTTACTCCGTTTATACCAATAACGATGACTTTTTTTTGTTATTTAACGAATGGTATATTGGGCTTTTTAATCAGTTTTAGTTTAATGTCTGTGAAACAAGTTAGTTCCTTTTAGCACTTATGTTATAGCAGCTATAAACAGTCATTCCCTCACCAGCCTCTCCTTTTTTTTTCCCCCTCTCTTGAAGTTGGAAAAAAATCAAAGGCCTACGAAACTAATAACCTCTTCTGTGGCTAATAACTTACTAATTGCGATGAAGCGCTTGTTTTAAACACCTGAAAATCCTCCAAAAATATTAAAGTGCACCTATTATGTTTTTTTTATTTATTTTTTTTATTTTTAAATATTACCTTTCATGACATTCACAGTGAGTTTGTGAATGTCAAAAGTCTGCAAAGTTTCAAAAATCAAAGCGCATGACAGAGTTATTGACTCCCAAAAGAAGGAACTGATTCTGAACAGCTGAAACGAGTTGTTAGTGATTCCACACTTACTTCCTGTATTAACCTACCATGGTTTGTAACAAAAAGCCCCGCCTCTGGTCTTCATCGTCTGCTCGCTGATAGCGGTAGACCAATCACAACAGACTGGGACCTCTGACCAATCAGAGCAGAGTATGCTCCCTGTAAGGAGTTTATAATGAATCCTTTAGAACGGATCATTTTACGAGTCGTTTGTGACACTGGGGGTAAAAACGTTAATGCTGCAATTAAAATTATAAGCACGTTAAAGTGTTTTTTGAACTTGGATGCATGTAAATCTATTGTATGAGACCTTTAAAATAAAATTAGGCACGTTTCAAAACCATTATAAGTGTGTCTCCTTATTGAAAAACTCAACATATCAGCAAGTACATGTTTTCTCATTAAAAAAAAATAATTTCTTCTTCTTATTATTATTTATTATTAACCATCGGTATACCGGTAAACAATAGCTGCTAATGTGTTACTTTTGTTCCATCAAATCTTTCCTAAAAGTCCTGTTTACAATTATTCCTGACTGTTATGCTAGGATTTGTTCCACTGTTTTGCTATGGTGATATGGTTTTGGAAAAATCAAATCGGTGAGCTCCTAATGAACATCCAATCATTCATCAAAGCATACAAGCTTTACGAACTGCAGACTCTGAGCGTCTGTTCGAGCATGAGTAAAGGACTCTCTGATTCTGAGTGCGTGTTTGGGGAAGCTTAATATCATCGCAGGTTTGTTTTCACACACAGGAATTCCTTCGGAGCTGCGGATTGATGAGATAATCTGCAGTGTGTGAAATCTTTGCAAGCATTTGACACTGATTAGCAGTTCAGGTGAAGCATTTCTGTCAAAGCTGCTTGTTTTGAAATTCCTTCTTACTCCATTTGGCTAGAAGTGATCCTGTTTTATCTGCAGACACAACATGCCTTTCTGCACTGTTGTAAAGCCTGAAATAGGAATTAACATCACGGTACTTGCAGTCATGAAAGAAACTCTGAAAGAAAACGCTTTTTAAGTGGACCAAAAATGCATTCAAGGGTTGGAAAACAACTCGAACAAACATCTCGCACGTTGAAAAACAAATTTAAACAACAAGGTCTTGAGTGGTGTTTTGAAATGTTTTATCTCTTTGGTCCTTCACATGTATTTTCCCTAGTTCTGCAAGCTAGGAACGAGCTGAGAATACAGTGTATTGCATTGTCATTTTGTGATAATGGCCTGATAAACCTTTTTTATCACTGTTTTTTATCATGAAATTATTTAATAATTCCATCTAGCATTCAAAAGGGTTTGTTCCTTAAAAGAAAAACCCACCCTGACTTGACATGACTAACATGTGATGCTTAAAACCATCCATGGGGCGGCTGTGGCGCAGTTGGTAGAGCGGGTTGTCCACTAATCGATTCCCGGCCCGGGTGAGTCCACATGCCGAAGTGTCCTTGGGCAAGACACTGAACCCCAAGTTGCTCCCGATGGCAAGTTAGCGCCTTGCATGGCAGCTCTGCTACCATTGGTTTGTGAATGGGTGAATGAGACACAGTGTAAAGCGCTATACAGGTGCGCCATTTTTACCATTTATCCAAGATTTATTATGTAATAAAGTTCACTTTTGTTTTTTTTCATTGACATGCTGGTTTATTTTCACTTTTCCTACATTACCTACAATGCCATTATTGTACCTGACAATATTGGTGGCCTTTATGTTCTTGGGTGTTACCAGTGGTTTGCATCTTGAGGGGAAACCGTCTGTATTTACATTCATGAAGGCGTCTCTTGATTGTGGACTTTGACAATGATACGCCTACCTCCTCCAGAGTGTTCTTGTCTTGGCTAGATTTTGTAAAGGGTTTTTCTTCAACAAGTAAATAATTCTGCAATCATCCACTTTGGTTGACTTCCGGGGTCTTTTTGTCCAAGCCTTTTGGTGTTGCTGAGCTCACCATTGCATTCCTTCTTTTTAATGTTTGTTTATTTGGCCACTCTTCAATTTTCTGCTATCGCTCTTGATAGGTCTGTTTTTGTTTTTTCAGCCTAATGATGGCCTCCTTCACTTGCATCGACACGTCTTTGGACTGCATATTGAGAGTTCCCATGAACAGTTAGCAAATGCAAATTCAACACGGAATCAACTCCATCAAGCCTTTATCTCCTTAATTTGTCATGAAATAATGCTACATAGGCCATACCTGGCCATGAAACTACTTGGATGTAATGGCTGTAATTCCTAAATGAATATTTTGTTAAACTCCTTGAATTCTAGCTGAAAGTGTACGCTTCAATCACATCTTACTTGCTTCATTTCAAATCTATTTTGGTGGTGTACATAGGCAAAATGACCAAAATTCTGACACTGTCCAAATACTTATGGACCTGACTGTATTGAAAGTGCTCTAAAAACTTATTTGATTTCTTCTCTTTTCTGTCTATTTCATACCATATTGTTTCAGAAATGAAAACAAAATATGATAAAAGAAAGGCAATTTACAGATTTTAAACAATGTTATTTATTGAAGCAGAGACGTTATCAACTGGGTCTTGTGTGAAAATGTATTGTTGCCAAAGTGTATAGTTACTACCCCATAGTTACTAATTCCCCAAATCTATGAAACTACAATTATAATGGGGTTCAGCTGGACTAGACACAACCAGGCCTGATTACTGCAAACACTGTTCAACTGTTTCAACAGCATGAAGTTTGTTAAAAGGTCTTAGTCCAGTAACACACTCTACCAAAATGGAAAGAAATTCCAGAACTGATGAGGAAGAAGTTGATTGAAATACATCAGTCTGGGTTAGGGTTAGAAATGGTTACAAAGCTATTTCAAAGGCTCTGGAACTCCATTATTTCCAAATGGAAAAACTCAAGGACAACGTCAAGGACAACGTCAAAGGATCTAAAGGACTCTCTTGCATCAATAAAGGTCACTGTTCATGACTCCACTATCAGAAAGACACTGGGTTTATCTGAAAACCACTGCTAACCCAGAAGAACATTAAGACTTGTCTGAATTTTGCCAAAACACACCTTGATGATCCTCAAAACTTTTGGGAGACTGTTCTGTGGATTGATGAGTCGAAAGTGGAACTGTTTGGAAGACAGTATCCTTGTTGTATCTGGCATAAACCAAACACAGAATTCCACAAAAATAACATCATACCTATGGTCAAGCATGGTGGTGGAAGTGTGATGGTGTGGGGATGCTTTGCTTCTTCAGAGCCTGGGCAACTTGCAATAATTGAGGGAAACAACATGAATTCTGCTCTCTACCAGAAAATCCTGAAGGAGAATATCCAATTCTCAGTGCATAAGCTGAAACTCAAGCGTAACTTGATTTATGCAGCAAAACAATGATCCAAAACATTGGAAAAAAGAAGTAAGTGAGAGACTGATCTTCAGTTATCAGAAGATTTTGG